>OX451735.1:300238005-300525833 GCA_948472305.1 Vicia faba
TATCTGGATGCAGGTTTCGATGCCCATGGTATAACACCCTTCTAAACTCCAAGGAATATTCACAATTATTTTAATAAATAAATCAGATTACATCACCAACATGAGTGTCACATCTTCATATAAAACATCATAACGATCCATGTTACTCTGTAACATGGGTTTTCAAAATTTTAATAAGATATGTTCAATATTTATTCCTTCAAATTATTGAAGCGGAAATCATAGTTCAAAACACCTCATTCTACTACTTCATAAAATTAGTCATACTTCATAATTCATACTTATACTTCAAAACATCTCAAGTACCACATAGGGTGACTCGACATCATAAAACAAAACACAGAACATAATTTCCAATCATTATATCCCAAACCTGATGTTACATATCAGATCAAGACTCCTTTTATTCAACAAAAGCAAATAAACACACTCCGAAGCTATCCTCTAATACTTCTACGTACTATTCTCGATCACCTGCATGTTACCCACGTGGAGGCGACATTCAATTAGAAAGGGTGAGTAAATCATAATCATTATATAATACATAAGGAATAGACATAGTAAATATGCACATAAGCAAGTTTTCTCACATCATCATATCTTCATGTTATATCCACACCTTCACAACCTCATCATTACACGAACACGTATCATCAAGCATCACAAATAAATCATTATTCAATGTCACATAGAATGTAATGCACCATCATAGAATCATGCATGTGGTACAAAAACTTCATTGATGACCCATTAATCATTATCTCCAAAGATCCCCACCATAGGATCAATTCCCGCTTGGAACCAGAGCATTTCACTGTTGCACCCAATCCTGGGATTGTTGGCTTCACTAGACAATCGTCCTATCATCTTTGCTGGACAGAAGCCCTATTAACATCAAAGGACCAAAGTCCTAACTATGCCAAGAATTCAATGATGTGCAATAACATGCTTAATACGACCACAACTAGTCAACACGCATCACCATTCATGATTCATCATAAACATCATCATAATAATCAACGCAACATCATGACATCATCATAGTAATCAACACAACATCATAACATTATCATATTAATCAACATAACATCATCATAGTAATCAACACAACATCATAACATCATCATAGTAATCAATACAACATCGTAACATCATCATCATCATAAACAAAGCATCATCATAAACAAAACATCATTGCGATTTAATGCGGGGAACCTAATTCTATTCTAACTTAGTTCTTCGAGCTATAATTCTTAATTCTTATCTTTCTCCATATAATTAAAGTTCATTGCTTTAGCTATCCAACGCTTCGAATGACACCTCAATCTGAGCTCTAACAAAAGTTATAATCATTTTAAGATTTCCAACTTGGACAACCAATTCTGCTTTCCATCGCCTGGAGACACTCTTCTATTTCCTGGCGATGCTACCTTCGTGTCACACTTCACTTGGTGGCACTAGGGTTGACGCACTCCATAAGCATCATCTTTTCTGCCTCCCTTGTCCCTCACGTTCGCCTGGCGACACATCTTCGCCCGACGACACAACGCGAACAAGGTTTTCCTGTTGTGATTTCCTGCATAAACCAGTTCAGTTCTCTTGCGATTTTATCATATTACATTTCCTAAAAAACTATCTAATCACGAGGTTTAGTCACTATCAACAACCTATAATTCTATACTCATTATACATCAATTATAAACCATTATTTCATCACCAATTCATCAATTTCTCATAAAACAACACCAAATCACCATCTACCAAAACCTAAGACAATCTACCAATCATCTAAACCTTAAATCAAATATAATAACAATGATAAAACTCCCCTTACCTTAATATTATATCAACAATTCAACTTCTTTTTGGTTCTCTACCGAAATCTCTTGCTTCTTTGTGCCCCAGCCTCCTTTCTCCACAGTGTTAGTTTCTTTTTCCCAATTCTACGATCGTTCCATAATGAATTTATTTTCCCTAATTCCTTGTATAACCTTTAGAACTCTCATATCAAACTTCCCACCTTGTCCTTACTTATTCTCCACTAATTAACATCTTGCCCTTATTTTCTCTACACTTCTATTATTCTATTTTTCCCAATTAAAATAATTCTAAACAATTATTCTAATTATTCCAAAATACTAATAATCCTCTTAATTATTCTAATTCCCACTATGCTACAAATAGTAACCCATCATATCTCATAGTCATCCAAACATCATATTCAAACATCATATTTATCTCAATCATCATGGTACACTTCATATTCATCATAATATCACAAATCACTATAAAGGATCACATATAATCAACAAGACATCAAACACTTCACATCGACTCATATAATTACACTAAATTAATAAATTAAACAATTAATCTAGAATCTGGGGTGTTACAGATGGACTATATAGGTGTATTTAAAGGAGAAAACCTAAACCTAATGCATCAATTGTTTCAATTAAGTTTTTCATAATTTGTAAATTAGGGGAAGCTTAGAGTCTTAGGTTTTGAGAGTCTCTTGTGTAGGTATAAGTTACCCTTGTATCTTTTGATACTTGTGGTTGACGTAATATTCTCACTCAAAAGCTTTTAGGTAATGAGTTGAGTATTATTCTTGGTTGAAGCTTTTAAGTAAAACCAAGTATCGTTCTTAGTTAAGAGTCTTAACTAAGTATTTTTGTATCATAAGTGTAATCTTCTTGTTGAGTTGTTTTTTATACAGTCACTGGTGTTGCACCCCAAAATTTTCCCTCTCATTTATTAAGACTTTTCTCACAAGACTTCTTTGACTCAAGACAAGATTAGGGTTTGGTCAGCTCAAGACATCTCATCTTGCACTGATAACCCAAAATTAGGGTTTGAGTTTGCACAAGGATTTTTGGACCACCAATTCTTCATGTGACTTTCATACATGATTTTTGACCCCTAAGATTGCTCATGATAAGTTTCAAGCCTTGGATTACACTTTTGCTCAGTCAATTGGACAGTTGACCTAAAAATTAGTTGTATTGGGGTAAAAGTCAACCATGGCCAATTTACAGTCAAACTTCATAATTTTTGATCCACATCAACATTTTAGACTCATATGTACCATTTGATCAAGTTTGGATTACAATTCCTCAAGAAATTTGATCAAATCATCAAAAGGGCAAAATGGTCAAAATTAGGGTTTGGACTGAGAAAGGGCAATTTCTGATTTTTAACCTAGCCAATGACCAATTGAGTTCAAGCATGATTTCAAGGATTCAATGGCATCATCTTGACTTAATTACATGGTTCAAAACATCTCAAGTTCATTGGATTGACAAATGAAATTTGCAGTCAACTGATCAAAAGTCAACTGTACATTGAAAAGTCAAACTTTGACTTTTTGGTCAAAACAAGTACCAAGGGTCATAATTCATCAAGATATGTCAAAATATGAAACTTGTTCACCAAGAAAACCAAATTTGAAAATTAGGGTTTGAATTTGAAAATTTTCATAACTTAGAATTTTTCTAAGTATAAATATTTTCTTATTTTTTCTCAACTTTACACCACTTTTTCACCATGATGCATTTTGATTCAAGGAAAATCCCCAACATGAAAGTTGTAGAACTCCATGAAATCTATAACTTTTCTTCACAAATTTTTCCATAAAGATGCTTGGATCTCAAGTTATAAATTTGTGAATACATGATCATGAACTTCTTAACTTAGTGAAATTTTGCCCTAATTTAGGCAGGTTTTGGACCCTACTTCATGGAAATTTTTCACCTAGTTCCAAGAGGTATCTCAAAATTAATTTCAGAGATGGATTATAGATCACATTTCAAGCTTTCCAAAATGTCCAAGAACTCTCCAAGATAATTTTTGAGTAGGGAGAATCGTAGAGAGGAAATTGACATTTTCTCACTTTTTGTTCAAGCCATTTTCATGAAGAACCAAGTTGCAAACCAATCCTATGCTGGCTATTTCATGCTTTAAAGGTCCTAAAATTTCTACACACTCCTTATTTAAATTCTTACTCAGTTGATAAAGCCTCTATCCATGCTTTTGAACCTTTATCCAATTGATAATTCCACTTATGGCAAAAAGGTTCCATTGCCATTTTCATAAAGAAACACTTTTGCAAACTTTTCAACTTGGAGCTTTGAACCTGTCCCCTTGATGCATACAAACCACAAAGGTCTCAAGCAAGTTGTACAAACTCATACCAACCCTAAGCAAGCTGGTACAAGCATGTGCTTCTTTGGTCTTGTCACTTTGCTTCAAGTACAAGAAAGTTGGCAAAAAGGCTAGCATTGGCAAATCTGATGGGAAGCTGACTTTAGATCATTTCAATACTAATATGCAAACAATATGCAACACATAACATGCTTGGCAAGGACCTGGAACTCTCTCAAGCTGAAAAACACCAAAAACCTGTCCAAAATTGTAGATTCTGCACAAGCATCCCGATATTCCATTTGGCTCATGTGTTTTGAGTTTGGATCATTCAAACACATTACATACTTGATACCTAGTCAATCCAAACCATCATCCCTGTTCTGTAACTTCTATTTCACTACCTTCCATTGTTAACTTTGAAGCTTACATTTGGACTTGGTCAGGGAGTTCTAGCCACTTTCAGAGCAAGGTAAGAGTTGGAACAGACAGGGAAGCTCAAGGAAGCTCAAACAATCATTAGGCTTCCATCAAAGTCCCTACATTTCCATACACGATTCTAGCTGAAGAAGGTAATTTTTCAAACTCTATCTCCTTGTACAGGCAACCTCAGGCCACGATCTGTGAATAAAAATGTAGTTCTCATCATATCGAAGTTGTACATATCATTATCTTGCATTTATATTACTTGTGCTAAGAGAATTTGGAGTTTGAAATCTCTGAAAATTTTAGGTTAGGATTTAGGGATTTCAAAATTCTCTTTGATCTTTGATATTTAGATTACATAATTTATATGGTTGGAATCGTGAGTTCAAATGCTACATTTTTCATGTTATAAGTTTTCATTTTTATGCAAGCATGAGGAAGTTACAGGTTGAACTGGCCATGGCGTGAGGAAGGAGAAGGCAGGACATGGACGAAGCTTCTTGGGATTTTTGGCTTCATGGGCTTTTTGTTTTTGCTAGCACTACCACTGTTTTGCTTTCTCACCCCCTGCTAACTCTTTTCATATTTTATTTTTTTCATTTTTTATATTTTATTTATTTAATTAATTTTCTTTAATGATAAAAAATCCTAAAAAATAATTTATTTATTTTTACAATTTTATTTTATTTTTTTAATTATTTCTCACATAAAAAATATAGTTTATTTTGACAAAATATAATTTATTTTCTTAATAAACTTATAAATATAATTAAATATGCTTAATATTTTTATTTTACATTTCATACTTACAAATACCTATTTTTTTGCATATATTTATTTTTAATTTTAATATTTATATATAATATTATTTATTATTTTCATACAAAAAAATGCACAAAATAATAATATAGAAACATTATTTTCTTTTAAATAAAAATTAGGGTTTAATCCCTTTCAAAAGAATTAAATATTTTTCCTTATATTTTTTAGGTTTAAATTAAATATTCTTTTACACAAAAATAAGATATCAAAAATCTCTTTACATGTGCATTACATTGCATTACATTTTAAATATTATATTATATTTATTTTAATTCGCGCAAATTCGATTTGGTTGTAATAATGTATTTAGTTTTATATTTGTGCAAATCCTCATTCAAACTTGTATTCCCCCCTCCCATAAAATTGTTGTAATAGCTTAGTATATTTACATTACGCAATTTATTGCTTTCATATGCCATGATTAGTAATTAGGATTTGTATGAAAAGAACAAAACAAAGCAAAGATAGAAAACCCTAAATACAAGACAAAATCAAAAGCATGAAAAATGATACACTTTGCACACAAGCACCCTTAGGGTTTCTCCCACTTGGTTGCCTAAAACAAAAATGGCCATGTTACGCATGCGAAGTATCTTGGCAAAACAAAACAAATTTAAGATCATAGTCCCTCGATGACGCTATTCAAAAGTTGCCTTACAAAATGATCTTGGTCCCTCAAAAATGCTAAGATACTTTGCAAACATTGCTAACCATGGTTATACGATGACCCACGCCCGTCCCATTTACATCCAAAGATAGGGTTACTTACCAAATCAATGGTAAGCCAACAATGTCAAAGGAATAGAAAATGCATAGGAAAGACATTTGAGTAGGTAGATAGCTTCTAGTTACTTGCTCTATTTCAAAAAATCCTTGCTATTTTAAAAAACAAACACACACACACGTTTCAAAAACATCTTACAAACATTAAAAACATTTTTAAAAGACAAACATCTTTGTATACATTCTTACGAACGAGAATCATTACAAAGATTGCCTAAACGAATGGCCTCTTTTACAAAATACTTTCAAAACCACATCAAACACCATTTCAAACAAACCAAAGCAAGTGATCTAAGCAAGTAACTAAGGGCCCATGGAAAACCATGGATGAAAAGGGTGTTATAACCTTCCCTTTTCATAATCTACCCCCCGAACTCAAGAAAAAATCTCAAAGGTCTTTCCTGTGCTTTTTCACCTTTCCTTTTGGATAAAAGAAAAGTCGGTGGAGACTCTTGCTAACCGCAACATTTGCGATAAAACGCAAAACCTCAAGTCATTTCTCCCACCGCATTACAACTGGGATTTAGACTATAAGTTATTACTGAGGTGATTAGGAAGTGAGATGGGATTTCTCATATCTAGATAATGATTTCTAGATAGAAGTTTCACTGGGTAGGGATTAAGTGAGAAGTTGTAAACTGGGACTATTTAGACTTTGAATTGATACTACTGATAGTGGATTTTCTTCCTGGCATGGTAGCCCCATAATAGGTGATGTTGCACCGAATTGGGTTAGCAATTCTCTGTGTTATTTATCATTCTGCAATTTAATTTCAGTATCACTTGCATCTTAATAAATTTGTTTAGTCTATAAACAAATGTTGTATTATCTGTCTTGACATTGTTCTATTGTTGGGATATCAGTATGAACATGTGTTGCCTGTACCAGAAATTTCAATCTTCTTTGAAAATTGAGGGGTGTGCTCATGACGTTTTCACTGGTATGGAAAATGATGAGTTATTGCTAGTTTATTAACACATGGGCATTGATGCAAAACATGTTGTGAGATTATGTCGATGGTTGAAGAGCTTCCTACCAACATGGAAGTTGCACCATAAATTTTCAACCTGGTTTTTGACACATGAAAATTCTTGAAGTGATTTAGCTTCAAGTGAAGTATACTCTTATTTAGGTGGAGTATGATAGTTTTTAAACTATGATTGTCGGTGAAGACAATGTGAAAATTCTTAGAGTTATGTAGCTTTAAGTGACTATACTTTTGGCGGAGTATGATTGTCTGTGAATACAATAAAAGTTAATGTATTATTTTCAATCAAGGTGGATATTTTTAGGGTTGATTGAAAATGTTCATGTTGAAGAAGTCCCATGTTGCTTAGTTTTGTGAAGGAGTAGGGAGTCAAAGGCTATATATAAGATTAATGATCTTCTAAGTCCCACATTGCTTAGTTTAGTGAAGGAAGAGGAAGTCCAAGGCTACATATAGGATCCCGTTTCTTCATTCAAAAATGCACAAGTCAAAAGCACTTTAAGCTTATATTTGATTTTCTTTATTCTCTTATACTCTAGTATTAGACTATTGTGAGATGTAGTTAAATATTTGTTTTGGAGGATGTGGGTGTACTGGGGGCCTGAGTTAGTTTAAGGTATGTTGTGTGTTGTAACAATTTTCAAATAGTGTTATTCTCTGGTTGTCTATTGACAACGGTCGTGATTTTTTCTCCGATTTTAGAGTTTCCATGTTATGTTCTTGTGTTGTGATTGTATTCCTCTTTTTTCTCTATGCTTTGCTTTGTTTTTTCCCAACAAATATTTAGGCCATCATTTGAATAGAGAAAGGAGATTGAGATTAGTCTTTTGAATGTAGGTCTTGGCTATGAAAACATGTATAAGTGGGAAGGATGTACTTGTGATTCAAAAGGAAATGATGAGTGAAGAAGATGTGAATATGCATATATTGGGATTCAGATCTGTAAGAACAAGATTTGGTTCTGCATCTTGCCTTTAGTTTTGAGGAAAATAATACATTGTTAGTTAGAGAATAATTTTGTACCCTAGTGGTTTTTTCTAGTGTGTAGATTTTTCTAACAGGTTCTGACTCTAATAGATGGCATGTGACGTCATCAGTTTCTAGAATTAACACACTCTGACTCTAGATAGATACAAAGTACGTGTTACAAGACATTATCAAGTTCAGGAATGCTTTTAAACAATAATTCTAATGAACGTTAGTCTAGAGCTTCTGGTTGTGACTTTGATGGTAGAGCTTCTGAGGAGTTCTCAAACTTTGAGGTTCTAAAGAACAAGTTCTGAAGATTCTGAAGACACGGTTCTATTAAAGAAGTTATGAAGACTCTAAAGACAAGGTTCTGAAGATTTTGTGCTCTCAAGTTCTGAGGTTTCGAAGAATAAGTTTTGAAGATTCTAAAGACAAGGTTCTGTTAAACAAGTTCTGAAGACTCCGAAGACAAGATTTTAAGGACTCTCATTATATTTTGATCCTTCTAAACATTCTTCACCAACAGACTTTCTGAAACCTTTGAATATTAGAAGATAAGATAAAAAATGGTTTATGCTAGTAAATAGTACATGGTACAAGATAAAATATTCCTTCCACTACACTTATTTTGTGGTGCAAGGACAATACTATGGTACAATGTTATCTACATCTCACACCGACCGCTATGTAAGTATACTGTTGGAATTTGGAATTCTCGTTCTATCCTCACACAGATCTTTCTCTGGTTATATAAGGAAGACTTGGAAGAATGAAGAAACAACTTTGCACCATTGAGAAAAAACTCTGCAAATTTCTGTGATTCATTTATTCTTTTGTAAAGAGTTGTACCCCAAAATTTGCCCTCCCATTTTTACTCAAGACATGCTCATTGAGGTCCTCAATTGCTCAAGAAGTTTCAAATGATTTCCATGGAACCCTATATGCCTCAGCATAATGTCACAACTGAAAGAAAAAAAGAATTGTACATAACAAGGTGTAGGTCGAAAGCTGAAAATGTGCCTAAGAGCTTTTGAGTCGAAGCAGCTTCGACAACAGTATGCAGTCTAATTTGATGCCCAACGAAGCACTAAGATCGAAGGAAGGATAATTCGAAATAAAGCATGAGGAGTTTGTAGCGGTAGAAATGTTTAAGACTAAGCCATTGGATTGACTAGACTTACACAGATCAAAATAAACATTGCCACCGCACTTTATCATTTCCAAAGGAATGGGAAAAGAGCGAGTAACCCAAAAAGAGAGGGAAAGATTCAAGGTAAGGGGGTTGGTTATGCAAAGGGAATATATTAGCACCGTAAGCATCTACGATACTCCGCAGGAACCTCTTTGTAAAAATCTGTATATTTTGGCTATAAAATGTTGTACGAAAAACAGATGGTGGAGGTGAAAAAAGAAGTAGTTTTTATGATTTTTGCATCCGCCGCGGTTGCGAACCTTTAGTGCCTACGTACCACCTTTCGTGCAATAGGGGATCAGTCCGAAGTTGGTAGATACTCGATACTACACTCATTGAGGTTTGGT
Organism: Vicia faba; assembly: GCA_948472305.1. NCBI lineage: Eukaryota > Viridiplantae > Streptophyta > Magnoliopsida > Fabales > Fabaceae > Vicia > Vicia faba. Next base: position 300,247,677 of record OX451735.1, read on the forward strand.
TTCTTGGGATATTTCGGTCGCCATTAAAGAGGCTTGAGCTGAAACAATGACCAAGGAAACAATCCAATGATATTGTGCTCCTTAGAACCCGGTTACTATTTTTAGGATAGGTTGAGCTAACTAAACTTCAAGAGGGTACTTACCTATGAAACCTCATGCAAGCCTAAACTAAGAACTTGCTTGATTTGTTTGTATATGCATGCTTGTACATAACATCATGGACATCATGAACATCATATGCATCCACTAACCATTTCAAGGATTTTGGAGATTCATCTTTGTTCTTGTTTTGTAGGATATGGATTCACTTCACAGGAAAACTATCCAAATCAACCTTGTAAGAATTACTCCACAACTCAAGGAGCTAGCTTCAAGGATCCTTGAGAACTCTCCATTCACCAAGAGACATGGTCGTCTACTCAACTTGGTCACCTCCAACACAGAGGAGGATATGATGAAAGTTCTCTTCCAGTTCTTTGACCCTTTGCATCATTGCTTCATATTTCCTGACTATCAACTTGTGCCCACTTTGGAAGAATTATCTCAACTTTTGAGGATTCCTATTCTCAATCAACTACCTTTCAACGGTACGGAAAGAGATCCAAACCAGAAGAGATTGCTCAAGCCCTGCACTTGCACTCATCTGATGTCACAACTCATTGGGAAACTAGAAGTGGTGTCAAAGGCTTCTTGGAAAAGTTTCTGTTTGTGAAAGCCCAAAGCTGTTTGAATTCCTTAGACTTGCAAGCTTTTGAGGAAATTGTAGCTCTTCTCATCTATGGGATGGTCCTGTTCCCCAATCATGATCAACTCATAGATGTGAGTGCTGTCAAAGTCTTCATATCACGCAACCCGGTGCCTACATTGCTTGGGGATATCGTACACTCTTTTCACACTCATACAATGAGGAAAAGAGGTGTTCTTATGTGTTTCACTCCTCTCCTGGCAAGATGGTTTATTTCTCATCTTCCCCAATCAGTCTTAAAAAATGAACAAGGTTTGAGGTGGTCACAAAGGTTAATGACGCTTAAACATTCAGATATCCATTGGTGTTCTCGATCCAAAGAGAATGTTATCATTGTTGACCGTTGTGGGGAATTCCCTAATGTCCCTCTACTTGGAATTAGGGGAGGAATCACCTGCAACCCATGCTTAGCTCTAAGACAGTTTGGTTATGCCTGAAGGGATGTCCCACATGATATGCTGATTCAAGGTTTGGTTTTCGACTACGACAACGATGATAAAGGACTTCGCCAGAGATTCATCCGAGCTTGGAGGATGCTGAACAAGGTGGATAGCAAGACTTTGGGACACAAGAATTCCATCCCTCTTGAGCCTTACCTCAAGTGGGTACGAACCCGCGCTCAAAGTCTTATGATGCCTTATCCCTCCATTCTCCCAGTGACTATTGAGCATGTTAAGGAGGGAGAAGTTCCATACACTATCCTACATCCTGACATGCCTACATCACTCGAAGACCTACAAAGGGATTGGATACAGCTCAAAGGAGAGCGTGATACTTTCAAAGCCCAATTCTACGCAAGCGAGAAGAAGGTTTTGGAACTCACTCAGCTACTTCATGAGGAGAAGACTCTAAATACCTACATTGCACCAAAGAGGATGCGCAATGTCTTTTTATCTTAGAATTTTGTATTATTTTGCCCAAGGGGCATTGATGTACTCAAATTCTATCTTATTAATATAACGTGTGTTTATTTTTGTTTAAAACAAATTTGAATTTTTAAATCCTTGAAAACATTGCATGTATACATATCATTCATCATAAACATAAGCAGGTCTTTGCAACAAGTTTCCTCATCTCTCTACTATTTATTTCAGTAAGATGGATCTCGAACAGACAGTCAAAGACCTTCAAGCTCAAAACACACAATTTCAACAGTTACTCATGACCTTAGCCAAGGGGCAAGAGGAGCTGAAGACTCTGCTAGCAAAAGAGAAAGAGAAAAAGAAGAAAGAGAAGAAACTAGCTAGTGTGGTAATCATGGGCAGAAGGTTTCAGGCACAAGCCAGAAGGACCTTAGGTTTTCCAGCAACATCTGATGAAGGGGAAAGAAAAGGAAAAGAAACGGAAGTTCCATCAGACTCTGAAGAAGAGGAGGAAGAGGAGGACTACTCTGAAGAACAGTACCCTCTGATTGATGAGAAGTACAGACACCTGGAAGAGCGTTTAAGCGCTATGGAAATACAGAGGGTACCAGGTCTAAATTTTGAAGAATTGGGGTTAGTGTCAGGAATTGTGATCCCACCAAAGTTTAAAGTGCCATTATTTGCAAAATATAATGGAGTGTCGTGTCGTAAAATGCACCTCCGATCATATGTCAGGAAGATTCGGCCGCACTCTGCCGACAAAGACTTGTGGGTCCATTTCTTCCAAGATAGTTTATCCGGAATGCAACTTGATTGGTTTTACCAATTAGAAAGGGCCGACGTCCACAATTGGGAAGATCTTGCCGCAACTTTCTATAAACAATACCAGTACAATACCGATTTGGCGCCTACCCGTACTCAACTTCAGAGTATGGCTATGGTTTCAAATGAGGGCTTCAAAGATTACACGCAAAAGTGGAGAGATCTAGCCGGAAGAGTGAAACCCCCTCTATCTGAAAGGGAGTTGGTGGACATGTTCTTGGGAACTCTATCGGGCCCTTTCTTCAATCATCTGATTGGGAGTTCCTCTGCAGGGTTTACTGAATTGATATTAACCGGTGAGAGGGTGAAAGCTGGTATAAAAAGTGGAAAAATTCAGAATGACGCGTCTGCCTCTACAGCTGTGAGAAAACCTTTCACTGGAAAGAAGGAAGTATCTGTTGTTTATTCACATAGGAATCAAGGAAGAACTGAACGCCGACCAGTGGTGGGGGCCGTTATGATCCCAAAGCTTGCATCCGACCAGCCAAGAAATAACCAGCCAAGGGTGGAAAGGCCAGTCCAGAAATTCACCAGGATTAATATGACTCTAGCCCAGGTTCTACCACATCTTCTGAAATTGAATCTAGCAACTTTAAAAGAGTCCCCAAAGAATCCCAATACTGCATCCCCTTATTATCATCCAAATTCCAGATGCGCATACCATTGTGAAAGTCCAGGGCACGACACTAACAACTGTTGGGCTCTGAAGAACAAGATTCAGGACCTTATAGATGCAAAGGAAGTTGATTTTGATGCGCCTGAGAAACCGAATGTCATTTCCGCTCCGATGCCTAGGCATGGTCACAATGCCAACGCTGTTGAGGAAGATTTGTTTGTTGCTACAGTAGATGAGCTTTTGACTCCGCTCCCGATTATTAAGATGAATTTGTTGAAAGCTGATATATTCCCATGTTGTAATAAAGACTGCCATCTGTGTTTGTCCTCACCCGCCAATTACCCTCTGTTGAAGACATGTATCCAACGCCTGATTGATAACCAAAAAGTTCTATTTGAGAATGCTCCCGTGTTACCTATTCCTGTTAAAGAAGTTTCAATCATAACCATCTCCGCTAATCCTTCCAGGGCCCCTAAAAGACCCGTTAGGACTACACCTGCTCCAAAAACTACTCCACTTAAGATCACAATGCCTGGGCCGGTCCCGTATGAGTCAGATAAAACAGTACCATGGAATTATGGTGGAGAAATCTACTACCATGGTATCAAACAAGATGAACTGACTGCCGAAGAAGAGAGCTCCGAAGAAGAAAATTCTGACATTATCAATATTTCTGGAACTAGCAAGATTACCCGCAGTGGTAGAATCTTCTCTCCAGAGATTGCCCCTCCAAAGGCAGTTTTTGGACCCGTGGCCGTTCCGAAGATTACCTTTACACAAGTGATTATACCTGCAAGCGTACCTACCAACAAAGACGACACAATCCCTATCCCTACCAATACTTCTACTAATGAGAATAAAGGAAAAAAGCATTCAAGAAGAGCCTGTCCGGACGAAGGGTCAATAACTAGCTATCCCCGAAACATCCAAGAAGGAAATGGAAGAAATCCTGAGGATAATAAAGAAGAGTGATTATGATGTGGTTGAACAGTTGGGGAAAACCCCTTCCAAGATCTCCATGCTAGCATTGCTATTGTGCTCTGAGGCACATGCGAAAGCTCTGGTAAAATTTATGAAGATAACTCATGTGCCACAAGAGACGTCTACCGACCAGTTCCAAGACTGTGTGGCCATTTTGACAGCTGATAACGGCCTGGGTTTCTCTGATGCTGACTTGACACCCAAATGGAGAAAACACAACGAGGCATTACATGTCTCTGTAGAGTGTAGAGGAACAACCCTAGCCCATGTCTTGGTAGACACTGGTTCATCTTTGAACGTCTTACCAAAGAAAGCTCTTGAGAGATTGGATTGCGAAGGGCTAACGTTGAAACCCAGTGACATAATTGTGAGAGTGTTTGATGGCTCGAAGAGGATGGTCCACGGGGAGGTGGACATCCCGATAAAGGTGGGAACTCAGACTTTCAATTCAACCTTCTACGTGATAGACATCCATCCCTCTTATTCATGTTTATTAGGACGACCTTAGATCCACAATGCCGATGTTGTCACCTCCACATTACACTAGATGCTGAAATACCAGGTCCAAGGAAAGATCATAACTGTCCATGGAGAGGAGGAATACATGATTAGTCATCTGAATTCTTTCCGATATGTGGAGTTGGGTGGCGAGTTCATTGAAACCTGTTTCCAACATTTTGAAGAAGTCTCTCAAGAAGTAGCGACAACTAAGGCAGTATCCTCGATTCCCAAGATCACAAGACCTCCGCTCCGGATGTCATCACTAAAGGACGCAAAGGCAATAATAGAGGAGGGTGGATGCACCATCTGGGGGAAGCTTCCAGACATTCCGTATAAATCAGACAAGTTTGGCCTGGGGTTTACTTCAACTGCTCAGAAGGATGTGAGCCGCGCCCGTGCCGGAGGGCCACCTGTGAAGATTAGCAACCAAGGGGTCAACGCAGTAGAAGACAATGGAGAGGATGGCAACTTGGAAGATTGGATATTTCCTACTGTCAACGGAGGACTTCGCAACTGGGAAGCCAGAGACTTTGTCCCAATAACTTTCATCTCTCAGTAATTTATCTTTTACATTTCTGTTGGACTTGTAATGTTCACGAACAATTCATACTTTAAAAACCTTGTGTCTTGCCCGAGGCACAATGATCCATTTGTAAGGGTTTTTATTTCATCTTCATATGACATTCAATGAATCATGGATGCTTTTTCACATATAAACCTTTTGTGCTCATTATCTTTCTTTTACATTTTATTGTTTAAAGATGGCTATACCCTTACACACACCCACACTCACAAATGCAGGTACCCCTCCATTCCGGATCCCATGGATAACGATACTGCTATAGCCTTCAGTGACTCTAAAGATCTGATCTACCAAGCCGAATACAAAGGTGAGGAAGATTGTGAGGTGCCAGGGGAATTGTCCAGACTACTACAACAAGAGGAAAGAGCTATTCAGCCTCATGAGGAGCTGTTGGATACAATCAACTTGGGTACCGAGGAAGATAAAAAGAAAATTAAAGTGGGTGCCAATTTAGAGCCGAATGTCAAGGAGCGCCTAATTCAGCTATTGCATGATTATGTTGAGATCTTTTCCTGGTCATACGAAGACATGTCGGGACTTGATACAGACATTGTGGTACATCGTCTAGCCACAAGAGAAGACTGTCCACCAGTGAAACAAAAAGTCCGCCGCATGATACCTGACATGTCGGAGAAGATCAAAGTGGAAGTTATGAAACAATTCAATGTTGGGTTCTTGGCTGTCACTTACTATCCTCAATGGGTTCCCAACATTGTTCCCGTGCCGAAAAAGGACGGTAAAGTAAGAATGTGCGTGGATTATAGAGATTTAAATAGGGTCAGCCCTAAAGATGATTTTCCACTTCCACACATTGACATCCTGGTTGATAATACGGCCCAACACAAAGTATTTTCCTTCATGGACGGATTCTCAGGATATAACCAGATCAAAATGGCACCTGAAGATATGGAGAAAACTACATTTGTCACACAGTGGGGCACATTCTGCTACAAAGTGATGCCATTCGGACTGAAGAATGCCGAGGCAACCTATCAACGCGCCATGGTAGCTTTGTTTCATGATATGATACATCATGAGATAGAGGTCTACGTAGATGACATGATAGCCCGATCACAAACTGAAGAAGAACACCTTGATCACTTGCAAAAGCTGTTTGTCAGATTGAAGGAGTACAAACTAAGGTTGAACCCGAACAAGTGCACATTCGAAGTCTGGTCTGGTAAACTCTTAGGTTTCATTGTCAGCAACAAAGGCATCGAGGTTGATCCTGCCAAGGTCAAAGAGATACAAGAAATTCCTGCTCCTCGTACTGAGAAGGAAGTCATAGGATTCTTGGGACGCCTGAACTACATTGCCAGATTCATTTCTCACCTAACATCTACTTGTGAACCAATCTTCAAACTGTTGAAGAAAGATCAAGTAGTCAGATGGAATGATGAATGTCAGATTGCTTTTGACAAAATCAAAGAGTATTTACAAGATCCCCCTGTCTTGATGCTACCAGTCGAGGGAAGACCACTAATCATGTATCTGACCATTTTAGAGAACTCAATGGGGTGCGTATTGGGGAAGCATGACGAGTCTGGCCGAAAAGAGCATTCTATTTACTACCTGAGCAAAAAGTTTACCGACTGTGAAACCAGATATTCACTGCTCGAGAAAACTTGCTGCGCTCTGGTATGGGCTGCTCGCCAACTAAGACAATATATGTTGACTCATACCACTTTGCTGATATCTAAGATGGATCTGATAAAGTACATCTTTACGAAGCCTGCTCTGTCTGGGAGGATAGCTAGATGGCAGATGATCCTAACAGAATATGACATACAATACACTATCCAAAAAGCTATAAAGGGCAGCGTGTTAGCTGATCATCTTGCTCATCAAGCTGTAGAAGATTATCAGTCCATGAAGTTTGAATTCCCAGACAAAGACATCATGACATTAGACAACTGTGAAGAAATCAGACCATATGACGGACCTGGACCAGGATCCCGATGGATCCTGTTCTTTGATGGGGCATCCAATGCACTTGGTAATGGTATCGACGCTGTACTCATATCTCCGGAAGGGTGCCATACTCCCTTTACTGCCAGACTTTGCTTCAACTGTACGAATAACATGGTAGAATACGAAGCATGCATCTTTGGTCTCAAGGCTGCCATAGACTTGGGAATCAAATCTTTAGTTGTATTTGGAGACTCAACTTTAGTCATCAGTCAGATCAAGGGAGAATGGGACACTAAGCACCCAAACCTTATCCCTTACAAAGAACATGTTTTGACATTGTTACCACATTTCGAGCAGATTACCTTCGAGCATTTCCCGCGAGAAGAAAATCAGCTAGCAGATGCTCTAGCCACAATTTCATCTATGTTTAAACTTAATTGGGATAACGAGGCTCCCCATATCACCATTGAACGAATGGACGAACCAGCACACTGTCATGAGATTAATACTGAAGAAGTAGTGGGCCAACCTTGGTTTCATGAAGTCAAAAGGTATCTCGAGGCTCAAGAATATCTAGAAGGAGATTCAATCAATGATAAAAAGTTCCTAAGGAGATTCTCCGCTAAGTTCTTCATAAGTAATGGCATCCTATACAAACGTAATCATGATTCTATTCTACTCTGTTGTGTGGATAAGATTGAAGCTGAAAAGATCATGGCTGAATTACATGAAGGTACCTTTGGCACTCACTCTAGTGGGCATACGATGGCAAAGAAAATCCTACGGGCAGGCTATTATTGGTCTACCATGGAAGCAGACTGCTATCAACACTCCTGGACCTGTCTTAAGTGTCAAATCTATGCAGACAAGGTGCACGTGCCTCTGGTTCCTCTAAATGTCTTAACAGCTCCTTGGCCCTTCGCTATCTGGGGAATCGATATGATTGGGGAAATCAAGCCTACAACTTCCAATGGACACCGCTTCATTCTAGTGGCCATTGATTATTTCACAAAATGGATCGAAGCAACTTCCTTCGCATCCGTTACTAAGAATGTTGTTTCCTGCTTCATCAAGAAGAATCTTATTTGCCGGTACAGTATCCCAGAAAGGATCATCACTGATAACGGTACAAACCTTAACAATACTATGATCACCGCCTTGTGCTAGCAGTTCAAGATTCAACATCACAATTCATCCCCCTATTGGCCAAAGATGAATGGTGCAGTCGAAGCTGCTAATAAAAACATTAAAAAGATCATACAGAAAATGACAGTCAACTACAAGGACTGGCATGAGATGCTACCGTTTGCTCTCCACGGGTACCTTACCATGGCTCGCACATCAACTGGGGCAACACCCTATTCTTTGGTTTATGGCATGGAGGCTGTCTTGCCTATCGAGGTTTAGATCCCCTCTTTGAGAATTATGAAGGAAGCAGGTTTGAATGAGGACGAGTGGATCCAGACCCGGCTTGATCAACTGAATTTAATTGATGAAAAGAGACTTACTGTTGTTTGCCATGGTCAGATGTATCAAAAACGGATGATCAAGGCTTTCAACAAGAAATTTAGACGCCAAGTATATCAAGTTGGGGATCTAGTGATCAAACGCATTATCTTGCCACAAAGTGATCCCAGGGGAAAATGGACTCCTACCTATGAGGGACCATTTGTAATCAAGAACGTTTTCTCCGGTGGGGCAATGATCTTAACCACCATGGACGGCGACGACTTGCCACACCCTGCGAACTCAGACATAGTCAAAAGATACTACTCATAAGAGACCCGCTAGGTTGACACACCTAGGCAAAACAAGGGCATCCCGGCGAACCAAAAGGTTCGGGAAAAAATTAGGGATAAAATAAAAATATATGTACACCCGGCAAGTTGAAAACCCGAAAGGGCAACTTGGGCAAAAAAGGGTTTCCCGGTGGATTGAAAACCCGAAAGGGCGGTCCAGGCAAAAGTTAGGGAATTAAAGCGTATGACTATGTCTCGTCGGATCACTTTGAGGACAATCTCTTCACTAACAAACTCAGAGTTCTGATCAATTCAATCATCTTCGGACGAAGCAACGAATAGACAAGGTATTCAGAGATACGGAGGCTATAGCAGAATGGGAACCCCATGGGATTATCACACATAGCTGTCTTTCTTTGTATAAAAAGTTTCTTACTTTTATGATACCATCCTCTTACTAGGATGTCTGTCTCCTTTGTACAAAATACTTGTTCAAAGTGAATACAAAGATATCTCTTTAAAGTACAAAAAACTATTTGTCCTTTTCTTTTACACTTGTGTTTTATTTGCAAAAATGTCCAATGATTCATTAATGAACATATGCATTTGAACATAATTACTGTTTACAAATAAACAAAATGGAAAAGAACAATTACTGACAGGTTTAAAGAATAGGAAAATGTCTTTAGGCTATTCCATGAGCAATCCCTACAGTACGTCATTAAGATCCCCAGCAGAGCTGAAACTTCAAACTATTAATCCTCGATGGAAACCATACAATTTCTCCAAGTTCCCCAGCAAGTTGTCTTGAAGCCTGAAAATCAACCGAATAACGGCTAACTTTTGTTTCTCCCTAACCTAGGATAATTCCCCGGTAGAGTGGCAGACGACCGAAACTCTTGAACTTTTTCCCAAACAGGAATAAGCTTTTTCCCCATAAAGTTTTCTTTGCTCCCCGACAGAACGAAGACTCCCATTCTTAATTCCCAATAGAAGTCATCAAAATTCTCTAGATCCCCCAAGCAGATTACTCAAGCAGTATATGGCATTGCTCACAACAAATTTTTTGTCAATGACTCCAACTTCAAGACATGAAGAATCCACATATCCTCAGCAGCAGTCAAGGATTTATTTTCCTCAGCAATACAGCAAATCAGCTTACATGTGCATACATTACATCCACATATCATAAACATTGATAAAACACATATATCGCATCATACATTTCATGCAACATAATTTCATGTTCCATCTAACATTTTACCCTTTTCAGGATAAGATTAACAGCTACCGCTAACAATGTGCGATCATGATACAGTATAGATACGCTTCAGACACGGAAGCCATTCTGTTACTCATTCAGATTCAACCTTTTGATACAGTTCAGATACGCTATAGATACGGATGACATTCTGATACTCATTCAGTTTTCAAATTCAGATACAATTCAGATATGCTCCAGACAGGGAAGCCATTCTGTTACTCATTCAGATTCAACCTTTTGATACAGTTCAGATATGCTCTAGACATGGAATCCATTTTGTTTGTCATTCAGATTCATCTTTCATACAGTTTAGATACGCTCCAGACACGGATGCCATCCTGATACTCATTCGGATTTTAAAAGTTCAGATACGCTCCAGACACGGATGCCATCCTGATACTCATTCGGATTTTAAAAAGTTCAGATACGCTCCAGATACGGATGCCATCCTGATACTCATTCGGATTTTAAAAGTCCAGATATGCTCCAGACACGGATGCCATTATGATACTTATTCAGATTTCAAGTTCAGACACAACACAGATATGTTCCGGACGCGGACACCATTCTGATACTTATTATTTTGACTTATAACTTACAATTCAACAAACATTCTTGGATGGCATCTACAAGCCCATCTCCAACAAGATTCTATCACTTCTCTAAATGGCATCTTTAAGCCCATTCCCTCAACTACACTTTGTCGAGTGCAAATTTACGGGCACTCTAAATGTCCAATCATCTTTTACCTTCGAGTCACGAACGACAAAGCTCGCCAATCTAACTCTTCAGGTTCAAGAAGATTGAACAGGGGAAGCTGTTGCACCCCAAAATTTTCCCTCTCATTTATTAAGACTTTTCTCACAAGACTTCTTTGACTCAAGACAAGATTAGGGTTTGGTCAGCTCAAGACATCTCATGTTGCACTGATAACCCAAAATTAGGGTTTGAGTTTGCACAAGGATTTTTGGACCACCAATGCTTCATTTGACTTTCATACATCATTTTGGACCCCTAAGATTGCTTATGATAAGTTTCAAGCCTTGGATTACACTTTAGCTCAGTCAATTGGACAATTGACCTAAAAATCAGCTGTATTGGGGAAAAAGTCAACCATGGCCAATTTACAGTCAAAATTCATAATTTTTGATCCACATCAACACTTTAGACTCATATGTACCATTTTATCAAGTTTGGATTACAATTCCTCAAGAAATTTGATCAAATCATTAAAAGGGCAAAATGGTCAAAATTAGGGTTTTGACTGAGAAAGGGCAATTTCTGATTTTTAACCCAGCCAATGACCAATTGAGTTCAAGAATGATTTCAAGGATTCAATGGCATCATCTTGACTTAATTACATGGTTCAAAACATCTCAAGTTCATTGGATTGACAAATGAAATTTGCAGTCAACTGATCAAAAGTCAACTGTACACTGAAAAGTCAAACTTTGACTTCTTGGTCAAAATCAAGTACCAAGGGTCATAATTCATCAAGATATGTCAAAATATGAAACTTGTTCACCAATAAAACCAAAATTGAAAATTAGGGTTTGAATTTGAAAATTTTCATAACTTAGAATTTTTCTAAGTATAAAAATTTTCTTATTTTTTCTCAACTTTACACCACTTTTTCACCATGATGCATTTTGATTCAAGGAAAATCCCCAACATGAAAGTTGTAGAACTCCATGAAATCTACAAATTTTCCTCACAAATTTTTCCCTAAAGATTCTTGGATCTCAAGTTATAAATTTGTGAATACATGGTCATGAACTTCTTAACTTAGTGAAATTTTGCCCTAATTTAGGCAGGTTTTGGACCCTACTTCATGGACATTTTTCACCTAGTTCCAAGAGGTATCTCAAAATTAATTTCAAATATGGATTATAGAGAATATTGCAAGCTTTCCAAAATGTCCAAGAACTCTCCAAGATCATTTTTAAGTAGGGAGAATCGAAGAGAGGAAATTGCATTTTCTCACTTTTTGTTCAAGCCATTTTCATGAAGAACCAAGTTGAAAACCAATACTATGCTGGCTATTTCATGCTTTACAGGTCCTAAACTTGCTACACACTCCTTAATTAAATGCTTACTCAGTTGACAAAGCCTTTATCCATGCTTTTGAACCTTTATCCAATTGATAATTCCACTTATGGCAAAAAGGTTCCATTGCCATTTTCATAAAGAAACACTTTTGCAAACTTTTCAACTTGGAGCTTTGAAACTGTCCCCTTGATGCATACAAACCACACAGGTCTCAAGCAAGTTGTACAAACTCATACCAACCCTAAGAAAGCTGGTACAAGCATGTGAAGCTTTGGTCTTGTCACTTTGCTTCAAGTATAAGAAAGTTGGCAAAAAGGATAGCATTGACAGATCTGTTGGGAAGCTGACTTTAGATCATTTCAATACTAATATGCAAACAATATGCAACACATAACATGCTTGGCAAGGACCTGAAACTCTCTCAAGATGAAAAACACCCAAAACATGTCCAAAACTGCAGATTCTGCACAAGCATCCCGATATTCCATTTGGCTCGTGCGTTTTGAGTTTGGATCATTCAAACACATTACATACTTGATACCTAGTGAATCCAAACCATCATCCCTATTCTATAACCTTTGTTTCACTACCTGCCATTGTTAACTTTGAAGCTTGCAGTTGGACTTGGTCAGGGAGTTCTAGCCACTTTCAGAGCAAGGTAAGAGTTGGAACAGATTCAGGGAAGCTCAAACAATCATCAGGATTCCATCAAAGTCCCTGCATTTCCATACACGATTCCAACTGAAGGAGGTAATTTTTAAAACTCTATCTCCTTGTATAGGCAACCTCAGGCCATGATCTGTGAATAAAAAATGTAGTTCTCATCATAACGAAGCTGTACATATCATTATCTTGCATTTATATTACTTGTGCTAAGAGAATTTGGAGTTTGAAATCTCTAAAAACTTTAGGTTAGGATTTAAGGATTTCAAAATTCTCTCTGATCTTTGATAGTTAGATTACATAATTTATATGGTTGGAATCGTGAGTTCGAATGCTACATTTTTCATGTTATAAGTTTTCATTTTTATGCAAGCATGAAGAAGTTACAGGTTGAACTGGCCATGGCGTGAGGAAGGAGAAGGCAGGACAGGGACGAAGCTTCTTGGGCTTTTTGGCTTCCTGGACTTTTTGTTTTTGCTAGCACTACCACTGTTTTGCTTTCTCACCCCCTGCTAACTCTTTTCATATTTTATTTTTTTCATTTTTTATATTTAATTTATTTAATTAATTTTCTTTAATGATAAAAAATCTTAAAAAATAATTTATTTATTTTTACATTTTTATTTTTTTTATTTATTATTTCTCACATAAAAAATATAGTTTATTTTGATAAAATATAATTTATTTTCTTAATAAACTTATAAATATAATTAAATATACTTAATATTTTTATTTTACATTTCATACTTACAAATACCTATTTTTTTGCATATATTTATTTTTAATTTTAATATTTATATATAATATTATTTATTATTTTCATACAAAAAAATGCACAAAATAATAATATAGAAACATTATTTTCTTTTAAATAAAAATTAGGGTTTAATCCCTTTCAAAAGAATTAAATATTTTTCCTTATATTTTTTAGGTTTAAATTAAATATTCTTTTACACAAAAATAAGACATCAAAAATCTCTTTACATGTACATTACATTGCATTACATTTTAAATATGGTATTATATTTATTTTAATTCGCGCAAATTCGATTTGGTTGTAATAATGTATTTAGTTTTATATTTGTGCAAATTCGATTTTGTTGTAATAGCTTAGTATATTTATATTACGCAATTTATTGCTTTCATATGCCATGATTAATAATTAGGGTTTGTATGACAAGAACAAAACAAAGCAAAGATAGAAAACCCTAAATACAAGACAAAATCAAAAGCGTGAAAAATGATACACTTTGCACACAAGCACCCTTAGGGTTTCTCCCACTTGGTTGCCTAAAACAAAAATGTCCATGTTACGCATGCGAAGTATCTTGGCAAAACAAAACAAATTTAAGATCATAGTCCCTCGATGACGCTATTCAAAAGTTGCCTTACAAAATGATCTTGGTCCCTCAAAAATGCTAAGATACTTTGCAAACATTGCTAACCATGGTTATACGATGACCCACGCCCGTCCCGTTTACATCCAAAGATAGGGTTGCCTACCAAATCAATGGTAAGCCAACAATGTCAAAGGAATAGAAAATGAGTAGGAAAGACATTTAAGTAGGTAGATAGCTTCTAGTTACTTGCTCCATTTCAAACAATCCTTGCTATTTTCAAAAACAACCACACACACACACACACACACACATTTCAAAAACATCTTACAAACATTAAAAACATTTTCAAAAGACAAACATCTTTGTATACATTATTACGAACGAGAATCATTACAAAGATTGCCTAAACCAATGGCCTCTTTTACAAAATACTTTCAAAACCACATCAAACACCATTTCAAACAAACCAAAGCAAGTGATCTAAGCAAGTAACTAACGGCCCATGGAAAACCATGGATGAAAAGGGTGCTAGCACCTTCCCTTTTCATAATCTACCCCCCGAACTCAAGAAAACATCTCAAAGGTCTTTCCTGTGCTTTTTAACCTTTCCTTTTGGATAAAAGAAAAATCGGTGGCGACTCTTGCTAACCGCAACATTTGCGATAAAACGCAAAACCTCAAGTCAGTTCTCCCACCGCATCACAACTGGGATTTAGACTATAAGATATTACTGAGGTGATTAGGAAGTGAGATGGGATTTCTCATATCTAGATAATGATTTCTAGATAGAAGTTTCACTGTGTAGGGATTAAGTGAGAAGTTGTAAACTGGGACTGTTTAGGCTTTGAATTGATACTACTGATAGTGGATTTTCTTACTGGCATGGTAGCCCCCATAGTAGGTGATGTTGCACCGAATTGGGTTAACAATTCTTTGTGTTATTTATCATTCTGAAATTTAATTTCAGTATCACTTGCATCTTAATAAATTTGTTTATTCTGTAAACAAATGTTGTATTATCTGTCTTGACATTGTTCTGTTGTTGGGATATCAGTATGAACATGTGTTTCCTGTACCAGAAATTTCAATCTTCTTTGAAAATTGAGGTGTGTGCTCATGACGTTTTCACTGGTATGGAAAAGGATGAGTTATTTATAGTTGATTAACACATGGGCATTGATGCAAAACATGTTGTGAGATTATGTCGATGGTTGAAGAGCTTCCTACCAACATGGAAGTTGCACCATAAAGTTTCAACCTGGTTTTTGACATGTGAAAATTCTTGAAGTGATTTAGCTTCAAGTTAAGTATACTCTTCTTTAGGTGGAGTATGATAGTTTTTAAACTATGATTGTCGGTGAAGACAATGTGAAAATTCTTGGAGTTATGTAGCTTTAAATGACTATACTTTTGGCGGAGTATGATTGTCTGTGAATACAATAAAAGTTAATGTGTTATTTTCAATCAAGGTGGAGATTTTTAGGGTTGATTGAAAATATTCATGTTGAAGAAGTCCCATGTTGCTTAGTTTTGTGAAGGAGTAGGGAGTCAAAGGCTATATATAAGATTAATGATCTTCTAAGTCCCACATTGCTTAGTTTAGTGAAGGAAGAGGAAGTCCAAGGCTACATATAGGATCCCGTTTCTTCATTCAAAAATGCACAAGTCAAAAGCACTTTAAGCTTATATTTGATTTTCTTTGTTCTCTTATACTCTAGTATTAGACTATTGTGAGATGTAGTTAAATATTTGTTTTGGAGGATGTGGATGTATTGGGGGCCTGAGTTAGTTTAAGGTATGTTGTGTGTTGTAACAATTTTCAAATAGTGTTATTCTCTAGTTGTCTATTGACAACGGTCGTGATTTTTTCTCCGATTTTAGAGTTTCCATGTTATGTTCTTGTGTTGTGATTGTATTCCTCTTTTTTCTCTATGCTTTGCTTTGTTTTTTCCCAACAAATATTTAGGCCATCATTTGAATAGAGAAAGGAGATTGAGATTAGTCTTGTGAATGTAGGTCTTGGCTATGAAAACATGTATAAGTGGGAAGGATGTACTTGTGATTTAAAAGGAAATGATGAGTGAAGAAGATGTGAATATGCATATATTGGGATTCAGATCTGTAAGAAAAAGATTTGGTTCTGCATCTTGCCTTTAGTTTTGATGAAAATAATACATTGTTAGTTAGAGAATAATTTTGTACCCTGGTGGTTTTTTCTAGTGTGTAGCTTTTTCTAACAGGTTCTGACTCTGATAGATGGCATGTGACGTCATCAGTTTCTAGAATTAACACACTCTGACTCTAGATAGATACAAAGTACGTGTTACAAGACATTATCAAGTTCAGGAATGCTTCTAAACAATAATTCTAATGAACGTTAGTCTAGAGCTTCTGGTTGTGACTTTGATGGTAGAGCTTATGAGGAATTCTCAAGCTTTGAGGTTCTGAAGAACAAGTTCTGAAGATTTTGAAGACACGGTTCTATTAAAGAAGTTATGAAGACTCTAAAGACAAGGTTCTGAAGATTTTGTGCTCTCAAGTTCTGAGGTTTCGAAGAATAAGTTTTGAAGATTCTAAAGACAAGGTTCTGTTAAACAAGTTCTGAAGACTCCGAAGACAAGATTTTAAGGACTCTCATTATATTTTGATCATTCTAAACATTCTTCACCAACATACTTTCTGAAACCTTTGAATATTAGAAGATAAGATAAAAAATGGTTTATTCTAGTAAATAGTACATGGTACAAGATCAAATATTCCTTCCACTACACTTATTTTGTGGTGCAAGGACAATACTACGATACAATGTTATCTACATCTCACACCGACCGCTATGTAAGTATACTGTTGGAATTTGGAACTCTCGTTCTATCCTCACACAGATCTTTCTCTGGTTATATAAGGAAGACTTGGAAGAATGAAGAAACAACTTTGCACCATTGAGAAAAAACTTTACGCAAATTTCTGTGATTCATTTATTCTTTTGTAAAGAGTTGTACCCCAAAATTTTCCCTCCCATTTTTACTCAAGACATGCTCATTGAGGTCCTCAATTGCTCAAGAAGTTTCAAATGATTTCCATGGCACCCTATATGCCTCATCATAATGGCACAACTAAAAGAAAAAAAGAAGTGTACATAACAAGGTGTAGGTCGAAAGCTGAAAATGTGCCTAAGAGCTTTTGGGTCGAAGAAGCTCCGACAACAGTATGCAGTCTAATTTGATGCCCAACGAAGCACTAAGATCGAAGGAAGGATAATTCGAAAGAAAGCATGAGGAGGCTGTAGCGGTAGAAATGTTTAAGACTAAGCCATTAGATTGACTAGACTTACACAGATCAAAATAAAAATCGCCACCGCACTTTATTATTTCCAAAGGAATGGGAAAAGAGCGAGTAACCCAAAAAGAGAGGGAGAGATTCAAGGTAAGGGGGTTGGTTATGCAAAGGGAATATATTATCACTGTAAGCATCTATGATATTCCGCAGGAACCTCTTTGTAAAAATCTGTATATTTTTGCTATAAAATGTTGTACGAAAAATAGATGATGGAGGTGAAAAAAGAAGTAGTTTTTATGATTTTTGCATTCGCCGCGGTTGCGAACCTTTAGTGCCTACGTACCACCTTTCGTGCAATAGGGGATCAGTCCGAAGTTGGTAGATACTCGATACTACACTCATTGAGGTTTGGTTTCTTGGGATATTTCGGTCGCCATTAAAGACACTTGAGCTGAAAAAATGACCAAGGAAACAATCCAGTGATATTGAGCTCCTTAGAACCCGGTTACTATTTTTAGGACAGGTTGAGCCAACTAAACTTCAAGAGGGTACTTACCTATGAAACCCCATGCAAGCCTAAATTAAGAACTTACTTGATTTGTTTGTATATGCATGCTTGTACATAACATCATGGAAATCATGAACATCATATGCATCCACTAACCATTTCAAGGATTTTGGAGATTCATCTTTGTTCTTGTTTTGTAGGATATGGATTCACTTCGCAGGAAAACTATCCAAATCAACCTTGTAAGAATTCCTCCACAACTCAAGGAGATAGCTTCAAGGATCCTTGAGAACTCTCCATTCACCAAGAGACATGGTCGTCTACTCAACTTGGTCACCTCCAACACAGAGGAGGATATGATGAAAGTTCTCTTCCAGTTCTTTGACCCTTTGCATCATTGCTTCACATTTCCTGACTATCAACTTGTACCCACTTTGGAAGAATTCTCTTAACTTTTGAGGATTCCTATTTTCAATCAACTACCTTTCAACGGTACAGAAAGAGATCCAAAGCCAGAAGAGATTGCTCAAGCCCTGCACTTGCACTCATCTGATGTCACAACTCATTGGGAAACTAGAAGTGGTGTCAAAGGCTTCTTGGCAAAGTTTATGTTTGAGAAAGCCCAAAGCTGTTTGAATTTCTTAGACTTGCAAGCTTTTGAGGAAATTGTAGCTCTTCTCATCTATGGGATGGTCCTGTTCCCCAATCATGATCAACTCATAGATGTGAGTGCTGTCAAAGTCTTCATATCACGCAACCCGATGCCTACATTTCTTGGGGATATCCTACATTCTTTTCACACTCGTACAATGAGGAAAAGAGGTGTTCTTATGTGTTGCACTCCTCTCCTGGCAAGATGGTTTATTTCTCATCTTCCCCAATCAGTCTTAAAAAAATGAACAAGGTTTGAGGTGGTCACAAAGGTTAATGACGCTTAAACATTCAGATATCCATTGGTGTTCTCGATCCAAAGAGAATGTTATCATTGTTGACCGTTGTGGGGAATTCCATAATGTCCCTCTACTTGGCATTAGGGGAGGCATCACCTGCAACCCATTCTTAGCTCTAAGACAGTTTGGTTATGCCCGAAGGGATGGCCCACATGATATGCTTAGATCTAAGAGTTTTCAAAAGGAGGAAGAAGATTTTTGATATTAAAGAAGATGGGAGGAGATGAAGAGACTATCCTAAAGCATAAGGTAAAAAGCTAAGAATAAGAACCATCTAACCAACGAGAAGCCAATACTTGATATTATGGGTCAAGATAGAATTCCCATTCCTTGGATTGGAACCAAACAAGCAAATATACTAGACCTCTTGAGAAAAACCAAACTTCGAGTGTATTAAGTTTTCAAAAAAATTGGGCAGAGTAACGACTGTATACGAGTGAATTCCAGATTACAAACAAAGAGTGTAATCATGATAACCTACATACAAACAAACAAACAACCCAATGTATTGAGGTAAACCTCAAGAGCTCTAGACAAAATATCAATTAAGGTCACAAGGTCTCCAACATAGGCCAAGGTTTCTAACCCTAAGTCCAAGAAGTGCAATACTCCACAATGCCAAGGATAGTAACCAAATAGTCCAAGTATCATTAAAACTTTTTTAAGGTTCATGTTGATTATTAGGTGTATTGAAAAAGAAAAGAAAGGCTCAAGTGAGCAAGATAAAAGATAACAAGTATATAAATGCTCAAGTGAGCAAAATACAAATAACATGAAATGTAATGCTTAAAGTAAATGGTACATAAAGCGTAAAAAATAAAAGCATAAAAAATAAAAGCATAAAAAATAAAAGCATAAAGTGAAACAAATGAATAATTAGTGGTTAGTTGGATGACCATCTTGAAAATTGCATTTGGAACTCATTAGAGGATTGGTAGAACCAAAGCCTCCACACAATAAGTTGTATTTGCTTTTTGTCAAGTATATCATCCATTTGGAATCCTCACAAGTACCATTTAATGATCAACGATGTTTAAGTGATCCGCGTTGACCAAAAGTGTTATAGATCCATTAGAGGATTGGTAGAACCAAAGCCTCCACACAATGAATCTCAAAGATATTGGATCAAAGAGATCAAATTAACATACTTGGGCTTGCAAACATAGGTTTGGACCACGAATGATCATTTATTCGAATCGGGACAAAATTTACGGCTAGGTTAAGCAATCGTAAGTGGACTTATATAGAAGTCACACCTATTTTGAGGTCGGTCAATAGCAGTTTATGCACTATTTGTTCTAAGCATAATATAAAGATCATGCCCCAATAAAACACTTAGTGCAATAAGAAAGGGATAAGATGAAGAGGGGTGGAGAAGAATATACAAACCACATTTGAATTAAATTTTAATCGAACTATTATTAAAATCATTCATCCATTTTTATGGAGTTAAACTCAACACCATTTTTATGGAGTTAAACTCAACCCTACAAAACCGGCTTGTAGAGTGAGGATTGCCCCCACTTATAAACACATGTTCAGGCCATATATTGTCCGATGTGGGACTCTTAATGTTTTAAATTTAAAATAAAAGAGAAAAATATCAACTATATTCAAATTAACCAAGAAAATGAAAAGTAAGACCATAGAAAAAATCAGAAAAAGACTCAAATATTTTTACAAAATTTTTGGTAATTTTTTAAAGTCAGAAACTATTTTTTAAAATTAAAAGAAATGAGTAAAATAAACCAAAAATGATTAAAAATAACAAAGTCAGAAATAAAAAATAAATGAGGTCACCAATATTTGTCACAATACCATTGGATCATTCTATAATTTTTTCAGAATTTAAAATGCATAAAAGTATTTTTAATTATTTAAAATAATTCAAATAAAGTGAAAATTAAAAAAAAAAAATATCAAAACACAAAATAAAATTGTGAAAAAATAAAAATCAGAAAGAGAAAATTCAAAAATATTTTTCATAATTTTTTCATATTTTTTGGATTAAAAATGAATTTTCTATGATTTTTTGAAATTTAAAACAATTAAAATAAAAATCAGAAAATAAAATATCAAACCAAAAAATATGGGCCGTCTGATCAATGTCAAAACACGTTAGTAAACAGATCAAGTGGACCTGGCGCGCTGTGCATGTTGTGGACTTTAGTGAATAAAGCACTTAATCATTAATTAAATCAGATTTAAAAAAAACAAGTGGCGCGCCTTCATTGGTTGGAAGATGACACATTGGTCATCTTCAACCTCCAGCCAACGTGAATTACAGGTCTCTCAAACTGTAAAATCAGAAGCTCAGACCTATGCCTCGCTTCGTCTCTTCAAGACGAAGACAACCACACCTTCGCGACAAATTTATATAAACTGTAGCTCAAGCAATTTGGAAGGAAAGTTTTGAAAAGGAATTTGAAATTTCATAGTCAAAACATGTTTCCAGATAAAATTAAGTGTTGCGACTAGAACCAGGGCAATGAGAGCTTCATAATGATATCAAAGTTTTGAAGAATTGATGGAGAAATCTACCTATTAAAGTTGAGTTGCAGAGCTATGAAACTGGATTCCATGGAGCAATATAGGGCATAATTCTTGAAGGTAATTGTATGGTTAGCTTCAGGGAAGATCAAGGAAGGTGAATTGATAGAAAAATTGGACTAAAAAAAGGCTTGAACACTGATTTCGAAGTTACAGAAAATTGAGTTATGGAGCAAGTTTGGAAGGGTGATTCTGGCTATCCAAGCTTGAGAAAATGAATAGGATAGTTCATGTATTTATAGGAGAAGAAAATGAGATCAAAAGGAAGAGTGAATGATGCATTTTGGAGGGAATTCGTGTGGACCTGATGCATGAGTGAAGTGTGATCTCATTTTCACCAAAACTCATCCAATCTTTGCGTTTTTAGGTGCTAAACACTTCTGGCAAGTTTGTTAATCAAGTTTAAATATAAAAAACGCATAAATCTTGTGATTAGAGGCCACATTATGGATTTCAAAATTCTGACTTGGTGAGAAATTCAGTTCCAAGTTACCAATTTCAAAACAATGGCATTTTCAACTCAAGCGGTCTTAGTGCATGATTCTTGAAGCTTTAGAAAGATGAGGTTACAAGCTTTGTAAGGGTAAAATAATGGAATGAAATGGATGCTTGAGCTGAAAGTTGCATTGAGTCAAAGTTGGGGGAAAAAAGGTTGACTTTACATACTTAGAAATATTTCAAATTTTTCTTCAAAAGTGACCTATAATGTTTTGCATCAAAACATGGCCTTCCACTTGGAATTTTCTCTTGAACAAATATTATTGAATGAAATAGACCTCTTGAATGACATTTTGAAACTTTAACCATTCAAAATATCAAAAAATTGAGAGAGTTATGAATTGTTGAAGTTGGCAAAAAATCATGAAATGACCTATAATCTTTTGTATCCTTAGGGAATCTTCCATCCATTTTCTCACTTTTCATATAAAATAAGGAATAAATTTCACATCCTCAAGATCATTTTGGAAAAAGAGTGGGCTCAAGGTGATTAAAATTGGCCAAGTTATGATCATTTGAAGTCACACATGGGAAGTTGGGGGTTCATCTGGAGGACTTGTAATCTTTCTTCATCATCAAGTTTCTTCCACATGAAAATTCCTTGAAAATTTTGAAGTGATTTGTTAATAACCCTTTGAATAGAAAGATGTTTTTGGAATCACTCAAAAATACCAAAAGATGAGCAAGATATACTTCTTTGAAGTTCAAAACCATAGCTCCTAGATCAAGGAAATGCCTTGAGGAACTTTGACAATTTTGAACAACCTTCTTGTACCAACACTTTTGCTTTGTAGATAGAAGTTGTTGATGATGACAATGATAATTAATAGAAACCAAAACCACTTCCATATCTTGAGAATTGAGAGAAATATGAACTTGTGACCAATTGGAACAAGACCTTGTCCAACCATGACAACTTCTTCAATCAACCCCTTGTACTTTTGAACCAATTTTGATAAATTTGAAATGTAGTGAACAAAATAAACCTTGCCATGCCATTTCTTCCAAAACAAATTCAATGGTGAGGTTTAGATTTCTCAAGATTTATTGACTAGGTCATGGAAATAAACTCATGAACCCATGGATCAACTTTCTAAGCCACATTTCCTTTACCTACATTATTAACAAGTAAGACAAACCAAAATTGCATTTTCTTAATTAGAAAGAAAGTCAAAACAAAACATGCATAATCACAAAAGAAAAACAAGTTAAGGTGCTTGGTGATCTCTCAAAGAGAAAAGCTAAAGATAGGGAGGAGAACCAAAAGCACTAATGTGATCTTGTTGTGATTGAATCAACATGGTATGATGAAGGGATCTTAGGGGCAAAAATTAGGGTACAACAGAGGCTTTTGTGATGTCTTCGATTCATGAAGAGCTAGTAAAGAGCGTAATCGAAGGGTTCGTTTTCGAACCATTCGAAATATAAGTTATTCGAAGCATTACAAGAAAGACACTTCGACTTACATGTTGGCACTTAGAGAAGAAGAATATTTTGAATTCGAAAGCTTTTACTTTATCCAAAGAAGCACGTAGAAGTCTAATGGTTCAAAGGACATGCAATATTCAAACATGGCGTGATCGAAGGACAGTTAGGGACGAATCATCCAAATATAAGTCACCTTAAAGCTTTTGGCATATACCTGAACAGGTGTTGGATGATTGAAGTGAAATCCTGATTCTCATAGGTTACCTTTCGATTGGTGCATACAAGCTGTATTCACCAATCAAAGATGAACTAGTGAGCAAGAAAGATATTCTTGTAGACAAAAGAAAATGGTGGGAGTTGGAATCGAAGAACCACCTACACAACTATGTTCAAAAGAAAGAACAAAATGAAGCTTCGACAGGCCAAGATGAAGAGGTGATGCTTCGATTGGTCTGATTGAAGGAAATGAGATCGAAAGGAACAAGAGCTCAGTTCAATTGGGCTGATAGGATAGTTTTCAGATCAAGCAACTAAGGAAGATTGTGACTCAATCGAAGAAGCCATAACGATGAGGCCTTGAACCATTCAACTTGGAACTCAGAGCCATCAAAGAACAAAGCTTGGGAGCATTCGAAAGAGTTAAGATGTGAAAGTTGAAACGAACACCTAATGGGATGGAATCTGTCCAGGTTCACTCAAAGCCTAAAATGGTAGAAAATCATCAAAAATGACAACTTTTAAATCTTTCAATTTTTTCTTTCAAAGCCATGGTTAATGGCTGATTCATGTCATTTTCGTTCACCACCACACCCATATAAATACAAGACACACATTGCCTACACATACGATGACATTTCTTGAAAAAGCTACACCAAATCATCAAAATCTTCATAAAGTTATCAAAATCGAAACAATCTTTGCATGCCTCCTCAATCCAAAACAAGCATTCCACTCACTCCGTGAAGTTTCCAGGAGACGTTTCCAAGCATTAAGCAGGTCCAACGCACGCAGGAGAATCACTCACACAATCCCTCTATTGGTAACATGTCTTTGATCTCAAACTAATTAAATATGTAATTTAAATCCATATTGATCATATATGCATGCTATGGATGATGCTTATGAATGTTTTAACGTTATTCATGTGAGTTTCAGTGCCCAAAATACAAAATGCCATTGCTAGGGCATTCGAAATTGGTTCCTTCGAATCTCAGGATTCATGGTGTTTCAGGATAAAATAACTTCAGATTTGGACTCAGGGGTTCGAATTAGGTGGTGGTTCGAATTAAGGGGAAGGACCTGGGTTTGACACCCAAGTCATGCATTTTGTTTTTCTAACAATTGTATTCCAGATCCCATGTTTGCAGGTCTAACGTGCACACCATGCACCACGCGGTCAACACCAGTAGATCCCATCAATCCAGATCCAGTACCCTCAGTGTGCAGTCCATCATGCACTTTCAACAACCTCCCTCATTGGATTGAAATACAGCCCCCTCGTTGGATCGAAAGACAACTTCTCTCATGGGATCGAAAGACAACCTCCTCTCACTTTGGGCCCACGTTTTTAAACTTACACCACCCCTTGTTTACTTTTGCTGCCTGGCCCATTTTACATGTTAGTTTTTTGTTCTTTTAGTTACTTTTTATTTAATTATAAATTCAGATAAAAATCACAAAAATTAGGTTATAGCTTTTTTTTTAAAGTTAATTTTGTTAATTAATTATTAATTACCTAAACACTTTCTTAAAATTAAAATTAAGTAGACTTAGATTTTATTCTCTTTTATTAAACAAAAAAACCAACCAAAAGATTTCACTTTCTTTAGGATTTAGACGTCCTTTATAATTCATGCGCATTTTATTTTAGCATTATTATTTTTCATACTATTATACCTGCTTCCTGGTTGTAATAGTTTAAAGTAGAACTTTTACTTTTTCTACTTTATTCCCCACTTTGGACTTGTAATAATCCCCCTCCCCGAAGCCATGTAATAGTTAGGATTTTACATTTCCACACTTTTAATTTCTGCAAGTTATTAACTGCTTAGATGTATGATTAATAGGGTTGTATTGCAAGAGTTTAAAAAACAAACGCTAGTAAACCTAACACAAGATAAATAACTGAATATAACACAATTGCACATGCGCGCCTCTAGGTTACCCAACTTTGGTTGCCTTTGGAAAATAGTCACAACTCTTGAAACGTGAGAGATTTTAGTGGCCACCCTCCAGTTTAAAGTTCATAAGTCCCTTGATGACCCTCTCGACGTTTCCTCAGTAAAAATGATCTTAAAACCCTATGGTAGTTACTAAGATTTCTTGCCCAGTTGCCTTTGTGACTATAAACATCCCTTCGAATGTCCCTCAAACATCCAACGACTAGGTCTACCTACTCACTAATAGTAGGATAGCACTGTCTAAAAGAAAAGAGTAAAAGAACAATCCTTTCGAGTAAAAGTAGATAGTTCCTAGATGCTTGCTCAAACAAATTTTTACACCTACACAAAACAATTTTCAAAAAACATTTTTTAAAAAACACTTTACCAACACTCTTGAGGACTGATACAAGAGTATCATAAAGAAAATTTCCTTACTATTGACGTCTCAAATACTTTTTCAAAACACATAAAGCAGAATTTATTTCAAAATGAGCTAAGCATGTAAGAGCCCGTAGATAACTACAGATGGAAAGGATGCTAACACCTTCCCTTTCCATAATCTACCCCCCTTACTCAGAAAACTCTCGAAAGGTCTTTTTCTGTTCTTTTCACCCTTTCCTTTGTTGGATAAAATAAAATTCGGTGGCGACTCTTGCTTACCGCAATATTTGCAAACACAAACACAAAACCAGTACAACAGTCGATTATGCCACCGTATCACAGAACTGGCGACTTTGTTGGAGATATTTTATAAAGTGGGGTTACCTTAGAGATTAGTTCACTTTAATTTTATTTCATTATGTTTTGTATGCTTTAATTTTGAGAGCTTGTTTGGGTTGTTACTAAAGATCCTACACCCGGATCTAGGGCACCTTATTAGGCAAGTAGCAATAAATCATGGAGGCTATACGGCGTAGACTAATACGAACGAAGTGGTGGCTACGTTAGCGCGATACTCTGGATTGTACTAATGTTCCTTGAGTAAGTCAGGGATAACATTAGGCTTTCTCATAGTGTCACTAAGCGCTAACTGACCTTTAGAATCTTTAATTGACTCATCCTAGCCATTAGGAAGTAGTGATATATCCGTCTTTGGTTCCGATCGAAGACTGGTTGATACTCGATGCTACACTCATTGAGACTGGACTTTCCAGATATTTTGGCCGTAATACTTTGGTTCTTGAGCTGAAACAATGCCTGATGGAAAGGTCAATGATATTGAGACTCCTTAGAACCCAATTACTATAATAGGACAGGTTGAGCCAACTGAACATTCAAGAGGGTACTTACCTTAAAACCTCATGCGAGCCTTTAAACCTAAGGTCTATTGTGTGACTTTCTTGTGTTTATATGTGATTTAAGCATAATCATGACATCATAAACACCATGAAAAACCATCCAGATTAACTTCACATAAATTCCTCCCAAGCTCAAGGAATTGGTCTTAAAGGTTCTCGAGGACTCATAATTCAACAATAGACATGGCCATTTGCTCAGTTTGGTTACCAATGGGTTTTATGAAGTTTTGATGAGTGTGCTATTCCAGTTCTTTGATCCCAAGCACCACTGCTTCACATTTCCAAATTATCAACTGGTGCCTACACTGGAAGAATTCTCTAAGCTACTTGGTCTACCGATACTGGAGGAGATACCTTTCACTGGTCTAGAACAAGACCTAGCTTCTGAAAAGGTTGCCATAGCTTTGCACTTACAACATCTGATATTGAATCCAATTGGGAAAGAATAAGCGAAGTTAAAGGCCTTCTTGCAAAATTTCTAATGGAGAAAGCTCAGATATTCTTGGACGCTTTGAGTTACCATGACTTTGAAGATGTCTTAGCTCTCTTGATCTATGGGTTGGTTCTGTTCCCTAATTCAAATCAATTTATATATGTGAGTGCTATCAATATCTTCCTTGCTCACAATTTGGTTCCTACATTGCTTGGGGATATCCTACATTCTCTCCATACTCGTACTCTGAAGAAGCGGGGAACTCTTATGTGTTGCATCCATTTTCTCTATAGGTGGTTTATTTCACACCTTCCTCGGTCATTAATGCAGAATTATTTAGGCTTAAGGTCGAGTCAAAGATTAATGTCTCTCTCTCACTCTGATATCCATTGGTGTCCTCGCTCTCAAGAAGACATCTCTTTTATTGATCGCTATGGAGAATTTCCTAATGTGCCACTCTTGGGAATTAGAGGAGGCATCACCTACAACCCTTCTTTAGCACTATATCAGTTTGGTTACGCATAGAGAGATGGTCCACCTGATATGCTCATCCAGGGTATTATGTTCAACTACTCAAATGATCTGCAAAATTATCGTCAGAGATTCATCCGCGCTTGGGGCATGGTTAAGAAGACTGATAGTAAGACTTTGGGGGTGCAAGAACTCCATCCTTTTGAAACCTTACCTCAAATGGGTGCGAGCTCAAGCCCAAAGTCTTATGATGCCATACGATGCCATCTTACCGGTGATCTTGGAACCTATTATTCAAGGGGACGAGTCTCGTATTATTTTCTATCCTGATATGCCAACAAACTTTGAAGAGTTGCAAAAGTCTTGAATCTAGCTCAAGGAAGAACGAGATACCTTTGAGACTCAATTCTATGTCAGTGAGAAGAAAGTGTTGGAATTGAGAAAGCAGCTTCACAAAGAGAAGAATCTCAAGACCTACATCAACACCAAAAGGAAGCGTTCATGGGAGACTTAAGAGTTTTAGAAATTTCTTTTAATGTTTATTTCTGTGTAATCTTTTGTTTCCTTAAAACTTATTAATAAGGAGTTTTGTTTCCTGTTTTGGTTTAAAAGAGATTAAATCCTATAAGGTCCTTGAAAACATTGCATAAGCATATCATACATATCATCACATAAACAGGTTTCAAGGAAGGTCTCTTATCTCTTCGCTGTTTATTTCAGCAAGAAGAAATGGCTCTCGAACAAACAGTTAAGGATCTGCAAGCATAAAACGTTCAATTCCAACAAATGTTACTGGCTCTGGCCAAAGGACAAGAAGATATAAAGGCTCTCATTGTCAAATAGAAGAAGAAGAAGGCAAAGAAACCGACCGGGGTCTTGAATATGGGAAGGAGATTCAGAGGACCAGCAAAGCAGGCTCTAGACTTCACAACTCCATCAAACGAGGGAGACAATCAGGAACAGAAGCCAACAGAAGAAAACAATAACCCAGGGACTAATGAAGAAGATGATGATTACTCTAAGGAATAATATCCTCCTGCAAATGATAAATACAAGCAGCTGGAGGATCATCTTAATGCTATGGAAATTCAGAGGGTACCTGGTCTGGATTTTGAAGAGTTAGGGCTGGTCTCTAGAGTGGTCATTCCCCAGAAGTTCAAGGTTCCCGTATTTGCTAAATATGATAGGGTTTCGTGTCCTAAGCTGCATTTAAGATCCTATGTCAAGAAGATTCAACCTCACACTGGTGATAGGAACTTGTGGGTCCATTTCTTCCAGGAAAGTCTATCAAGGACTCAATTGGAATGGTTCTATCAGCTGGAGGGAACTAACATCCGCAACTGGGAATATTTGGTCGTTGCTTTCTACAGGAAGTAACAATACAATGCGGACCTCGCTCTAACCCGTACACAACTTCAAAGTATGTCTATGGGTTCCATCGAGGGTTTTAAAGATTATGCCCAAAAGTGGAGAGATCTTACAGGAAGAGTCTAGCCTCCTCTGTCTGATAGAGAGCTGGTAGATATGTTCCTGGGTACTTTGTCTGGTCCATTTTTCAACCATTTGATTGGAAGCTCTTCAGCCGGGTTTACTGAGTTGATATTGACTGGGGAACGAGTAGAAGTGGGTATCAAGAGTGGTAAGATTCAAAGGGATGCATCTTCAAGTACAATGAAGAAACCCTTCACTGGAAATAGAGAGGTTAGTGATGTTTATGGCCAGAGAAATCAAAGCAAAACTGAACATCGTCCGACGGTAGGAGCTGTGATGATCTCCAACCCTGCGTCAAATCAACAACAAAACAATCAGCGCAGACAAGATGCACCCAGAAGACAATTCACCCGAATTAACATGTCTTTATCTCAAGTTTTGCCACACTTGTTGAAGTCTAATCTGGTCACTCTACAGGAGGCCCCTAAAAATCCAAATACTACATCTCCTTGCTACAACCCAAATGCTCGATGTGCCTACCACTTAGACAGTCCAGGGAATGATACAAACGATTATTGGGCTCTGAAGAACAAAGTGCAAGATCTTATTGAGGCAAAGGAGATTGAGTTTGATCCTCCTAAGACCCCCAAAGTCATGATTGCACCAATGCCCAAGCATGACCCGGGAATCAAAGCTATTGATGTTGTTTCCGCTACAGAAGATGCTGACAATAATTGCAACATGGAGAATTGGATCTTCCCAACTATCAACGGTGGACTCAACAATTGGGAGGCCAAGGATTTTGTTCCCGTTACTTTTATTAAGGAGTAATTGTCTTTTTGTTTTTGGAATATGTAATATTTGAACAATTTAAACTCTAGAGCCTTGTGTCTTACCCGAGGCACAATGGTCTATTTGTGAGGGTTATCACTTCATATTCATATGTCATTAATAAATCAATGAACATTTTGCATACAAATTTTACGCTCTGTCTTTCTTTTCTACTTTTATTTTATCAAAAATAGCTATGCCCTCTTACATACACCCACATATCAAATTGCAGATCCACATCCACTCTGGATCCCATTGATAACGGTTCTGATATTACCAATTATGACTTTGAAAATCCGATCTACCAAGCCGAGGAAGAAGGTGAGGAAGATTACGAAGTACCAGGAGAACTTGTCAGACTGTTACAACAAGAGGAAAGGGAAATACAGCCTCATGAAGAGACGGTTGAGATAGTAAACTTGGGTACTGAAGAGGATAAGAAGGAAGTCAAGATAGGTGCTGACCTAGAGCATAGTGTCAAAAAGCGGTTAATACAAATGTTATATGATTACGTGGAGATCTTTTCCTGGTCGTATGAAGACATGCCAAGGCTGGACACTAATATTGTGGTTCATCGTCTGCCAACAAAAGAAGACTGCCTTCCCGTGAAGTAAAAGGTTCGTCGTATGCGGCCAGGGATATCAGAAAAGATCAAAGCTGAAGTCATGAAACATTTTAACTCCGGTTTCTTAGTTGTTACTTCTTATCCATAATGGGTTGCTAATGTTGTTTCAGTACCTAAGAAGTATGGTAAAGTATGCATGTGTGTGGATACAGAGACTTGAATAGGGCAAGCCCGAAGGATGACTTTCCACTTCTCCATATTAATGTTCTGGTTGATAACACCGTACAATATAATATATTCTCCTTCATGGATGGTTTCTCTGGATACAATCAGATCAAAATGGCACCTGAAGATATGGAGAAAATAACCTTCGTCACGCAGTGGGGCATTTTCTGCTACAAAGTTATGCCATTTGGGTTAAAGAATGCCGAGGAAACCTATCAACGTGCCATGGTAACTTTGTTTCACGACATGATCCATCACGAGATAGAGGTCTATGTCAACGATATGATAGCCAGGTCTCAGACTGAAGAGGAACATCTTGATCACCTACAAAAGTTGTTTGAAAGGCTGAAAAAGTACAAACTAAGGTTGAACCCGAATAAGTGCACTTTTGGGGTAAGATCTGATAAGCTCTTAGACTTTGTTGTCAGTGGAAAAGGTATTGAAGTAGACCATGCAAAGGTTAAATCCATACAAGAAATGCCAACTCCCTACACTGAGAAGGAGGTTAGGGGATTCTTGGGACGTCTAAACTATATTGCCAAATTCATTTCCCATCTAACCGCTACTTGTGAGCCAATCTTCAAATTACTGAAGAAAGATCAAGCAGTGAAGTGGGATGACAATTTCTAGTCCTCCTTTGACAAAATCAAGGAATATCTTCAAGAGCCTCCAATTTTGATGCCGCCGGTTGAAGGAAGACCTCTAATCATGTACTTAACAGTGTTAGAGAACTCAATGGGGTGTGTGCTGGGGCAGCATGACGAGTCTGGTCGAAAAGAGCATGCAATATACTACCTTAGCAAAAAGTTTACCGACTGTGAAACAAGATACTCACTGCTCGAGAAAACTTGATGCGCTTTGGCATGAGCTGCTCACCGACTAAGACAATATATGTTGACTCACACTAATTTGTTGATATCTAAAATGGATCCTATCAAATACATTATTGAGAAGCCCGCTCTCTCCCGAAGAATAGCAAGATGGAAAATGATCCTGGCCGAATATGATATTCATTACACAACCCAGAAAGCAATTAAGGGAAGTGTAATAGCTGATCATTTAGCTCAACAGGCTGTGGACGACTACCAATCCATGAATTTTGAGTGCTTGGACGAGAACATCATGTTAGTAACTGATTGTGAAGAACCTGGACCGGATGAAGGACTTGAAAAGGAATCCCGATGGACTATGGTTTTTGACGGAGCTTCCAACACACTCGGAAATGGCATTGGTGCTGTGATTATATCTCCCGAAGGCTGTCATACTCCTTTCACTGCCAGGCTATGTTTCAACTGTACCAACAATATGGCTGAATATGAAGCATGCATTATGGGTCTAAAAGCTGCAATCGACTTGAGAATTAAATTCTTGAGTGTATTTGGAGACTTGGCCTTAGTAATCAGTCAAATCAAAGGAGAATGGGACATGAAGCATCCTAATCTCATCCCTTACCGGGAGCATGTACTGACATTGATTCCACACTTTGAAGAAATTACCTTCGAGCATTTTCCACGAGAGGAAAATCAACTAGCGGACGCGCTAGCTACTATGTCATCCATGTTCAAGGTCAGGTGGGATAATAAAGCTCTTCAGATTACTATTGAGAGAATGGATGAACCAGCATACTGTTATGAGGTTGATACTGAAGAATTAGTGGACAAACCTTGGTTCCATGAAGTCAAAACATACCTAGAAGCCCAAGAGTATCCCGAGGGAGCTTCCATCAATGATAAGAAGTTCCTAAGAAGATTCTCTGCCAAGTTTTTCCTCAGTAACGGAATCCTCTACAAGCGCAATCATGGTTCTACTTTGCTTTGGTGTGTGGATAATAGTGAAGCAAAAAAGATCATGATAAACATGCACGAAGGCACCTTTAGCACCCATTCTAGTGGGAACACAATGGCTAAGAAGATTCTGACGACATGATACTACTGGTCTATTATGGAAGCAGACTGTTATCAACATTCCTGAACTTGTCACAAATGCCAGATCTACACTGATAAAGTACATGTACCTCTGGTTCCCTTGAACGTCTTTACTGCTCCCTGGCCTTTCATAATGTGGGGAATCGACTTGATTGGAGAGATTAGACCTACAACTTCTAATCGGCACCGCTTCATCCTGGTTTCCATTAATTACTTCACAAAGTGGGTCAAGACAGCCTCATTTGCTTTTGTTACCAAGAACATTGTGGCTCGATTCATCAGACATAACCTTATCTGTCAGTATGGTATTCCAGAAAGAATCATTACGGATAATGGTACCAATATCAATAATACTATGATCACTGAACTATGTACGGATTCAAAATTCAGCATCATAACTCTTCTCCTTACCGGCCGAAGATGAATGGCGCTGTAGAGGCTTCTAATAAGAACATCAAGAAGATCATACAAAATATGACAGTGCCATACAAACACATGCATGAGATGTTACCATTTTCTCTTTATGGTTACCGTACCTCAGTATGCACATCAACAGGGCAACTCCTTTCTCTCTGGTATACAGTATGGAAGCTGTCCTACCCATCGAGGTCCAGATCCCTTCCTTGAGGATCATGAAAGATGCAGGGTTCAATGAAGAAGAATAGGTTCAGACTCGACTTGAACAATTAACCATGATTGACGAAAAAAGGCTCGCGGTTATTTTTCATGGTCAGATGTACCAAAAACGTATGATTAAAGCTTTTAACAAGAATGTCAAACGACATTTATATTCAGGCTGGTGACCTAGTAATCAAGCGCATTATCCTGCCGCAAGGTGATCCCAGGGGCAAATGGACCCCCATATACGAAGGGTCATTTGTGATAAAGAACATATTTTCTGGTGGAGCCATGATCTTAACCACTATGGACGGTGACGACCTTCTGCACCCTGTAAACGCGAACATAGTTAAAAGATACCACGCATGAACAAAGAACTGCTAGGTTGACTGGCCTAGGCAAAAATAAGGGCATCCCAGAGAACCAAAAGGGTTCGGGAAAAAATTAGGGATATACATATGGAAAAATATGTACACCCGGCAAGTCGAAAATCTGAAAAGGTGGCTTGGGCAAAAAAGGGTATCCCGGTGAACTGAAAATCTGAAAGGGCGGTCCAGGAAAAAGTTAGGGATTTAAAGCGTACAACCATGTCCCGTTAGATCACCTTACAACCAATTTTCAGTATCAACTATCAAGCTCAAATGGTATTAATCAATCCAGTCAACTTCGGACAAGCAGCAAAGGGATGAGACACTCAAAGACATAAAGGCAATAGCGGAATGGGAACCCAATGGGATTATTTCACATAGTTGTTTTTCTTTGTTACTATTTTTTACAGTTTTACATCTTACGATGACATTCTCTTATTAGGATGTCCGTCTCCTTGTACAAAAATGCCTATTATAGGAAAAACTTCTTCAAATTAATACAAAACTATCTCTTTGAAAGTGAAAAACTTTTGGTTTTTTATTTTTCTGTTTTGTTTTCAAGAACATCCAGTGATTATTTTTGAACATATGCATTTGAATATGATTACCGTTTACAAACACACACATAAAAAATAGAAAGACAGTTACTAATGGCTTTAAGAAATGGGACGGTGTCTAAAAAAGGTCATCTGTAAATCCCTGCAGGTACTTTCTCCAGCACGTACAGAGGCAAAGACACCCTACTACAAAGTCACTACCATATCCTCAGTTTACAGCCTAATGATGTCAAAGTTTCTGATATCCCCGACAGAGCAAGAATATCCAATAATTTCCCCGACATTCCCTAGCCTGGTTCACAAACTTCTTGGATTCCCCAACAAGGCTTCATAAAAATCCCCAAGAGGATTACGGAGTTTCCCTTCCCCAATAGAGTTTATTTCTCTAAACAACGGAAATTTGTCTCCCAGCCTTTCAACTTCAACAAAATTTGAAGACTTACATTCTTCATCCCCAACAACAATCATTGATTTATTTTCCCTAGTTCAACAACACTACAATAGAACAACTGATACGTTTATACATTGCATTCATACGTCATTTTACAAACGTCATGGAATATGCAACACAAATGCATATATCACAATGTCATTTATTTTGAGAAAATTATTTACCAATGCACTTCATTCATCATGATATTGCATACAACTAATTCTTTACCTTTTTAGGAAAGATCAACAGACGAATATCATCAAAAATTCCAGATTAATACCTGAAACAAGACAGGACAACTATCTGTGAACAACCGATTATAGATTAATACCTAAAACAAGACAGGACAAGTATCTACATATTGAAGATTAACTCCCAAAACAAGACGGGGAAACTATCTTTCTTTCTCTTAGGTCAGATATTAATTCCTAAAATAAGCCAGGGCAACTATCTCAATGACCAACAAAAGCAAGTTCTAGATTAATTCCTGAAACCAGACAGGGAAACTATCTGTGAACAACTGATTGTGGATCAATTCCAAAAACAAGATGGGGTGACTATCTACATGACCAGATGAAGCAATCTTACATGGGTTCCTTCTCATGATCTCCAGATGCAGCTTTACACGGGCTTATACTGAATCAATCTTACACAGATTCCTTCTCATGATCTCCAGATGCAACTTTTCACTGGCTCATCCTGAAGCAATCTTACACGGGTTCCTTCTCATGATCTCTAGATGCAGCTTTACATGGGATCATCCGGAAGCAATCTTACATGGATTACTTCTCGCAATTTTAAAATGCAGTTTCACACGGACTCATCCTGAAGCAGCCCTACACAGGCTCCTTCTAATATATTTCCAGATAATAATTAATTTCATTTTCCCTAGTAAGTTACTGCGAAGCCTGGATTTCAACCAGAAAATAGCTAAATTTCATCTCTCCAGTCCATAGATAACTCCTTTGTAGAGCCATGGACAACTAAAGCTCCTAGACTCTATTCCCCACAGAGTTTTCCTTAAGCAAGAGAACAACTGAAATCAACATTCTCCAGCGAAGTCCTCCTCAGACAATAGGAACAGGAATCCCCATGAAGAGACCTCTTATGAAGTCAGCATCTACTTTGGATGGCATCTTTAATCCCATCTCCGGCAACACTCAGCCATCTTCTCCAAATGGAATTTGTAAGCCCATTCTTGATATCATCAACCAACAGCGTTACTTCATGCGAGTTCAAATTTCTGGGAACTCTAGTGTTCAATCATATTCCACCTTCAGATCAAGAAAGGCATACAAGCCAATCTAAATCCTCAGGCTTAATAAGATTTAACAGGGGCAGCTGTTGTACCATAAAATTTGTGCTCCCATTTTTACTCAAGACATGCTCATTGAGGTCCTCAACTGCTCAAGAAGTTTCAAATGATTTCCATGGCACCCTATATGCCTCAGCATAATGGCACAACTGAAAGAAAAAAAAAGAAGTGTACATAACAAGGTGTAGGTCGAAAGCTGAAAATGTGCCTAAGAGCTTTTGGGTCGAAGCAGCTTAGACAGCAATATGCAGTCTAATTTGATGCCCAACGAAGCACTAGGATCGAAGGAAGAATAATTCGAAAGAAAGCGTGAGGAGGCTTTTATGAAGTCTTCGATTCATGAAGAGCTAGTAAAGAGCGTCGTCGAAGGGTTCGTTTTCGAACCATTCGAAATATAAGCTATTTGAAGCATTACAAGAAAGACACTTCGACTGACATGTTGGCGCTTTGAAAAGAAGAATATTTTGAATTCGAAAGCTTTTATTTTATCCAAAGAAGCACGTAGAAGTCTAATGGTTTGAAGGACATGCAATCTTCAAACATGGCATGATCGAAGGAAAGTTAGGGAAGAATCATCCAAATATAAGTCACCTTAAAGCTTTTGGCATGTACCTAAACATGTGTTGTATGATTGAAGTGAAATCCTTATCTCATAGGTTACCTTTCGATTGGTTCATACAAGCTGTGTTCACCAAACAAAGATGAACTAGTGAGAAAGAAAGATATTCTTGTAGACAAAAGTAAAGGTTGGGAGTTGGAATTGAAGAACCACCTACATAATTATGTTCAAAAGAAAGAACAAAATGAAACTTCGACATGCCAAGATGAAGAGGTGATGCTTCGGTTGGTCTGATTGAAGGAAATGAGATCGAAAGGAACAAGAGCTGAGTTCGATTGGGCTGATTGGATAGTTTTCAGATCAAGCAACTAAGGCAGATAATGACTCAATCGAAGAAGCCATGATGATGAGGCCTTGAACCATTCAAATTGGAACTCAGAGCCATCAAAGAACAAAGCTTGGGATCATTCCACTATAACACAATAACAAACACAAAAGGAAACTTCTAAACCAAAATATCTTGCACAAATTCCACTAGACTATCCTACTGCACAAGATTCCAAAGGGGTCAGAACCTCTGGAATTTCTAACAAGAAAGGACCCAGAAAATTGGTACCTAACGATTATATAATCAATGTTGCAGATGTCCTTGATAGCGCCACTAAAACACCAATCATGGTACCTGGACAGTGGATGCTCGCGACACATGACGAGCGAAAGGAATATGTTCTAAGGTTTGGAACTTAAGTCTATAGGTGTTGTTAGTTTCAAAGGCAACCAAAAGGGAAATATAATTAGCTATGGAACTATTGGTAGTGGTAAATGTTCTGGATTGGCCCAATGGCTAGAATTGGCCCAATCTGCTTCTTCCCTTGGCATGACCCGATGATAGCGGCCCAACACTCTGGTCAACCATGGCGCTTGTCATCGACCAGTTTGCCCAACATACACGCTTGACCAGATCAGCAAATGTCTCCTGTAAGCGCGACACGAGTCGGGCAGACACCCAAGAAACAACCAAAACGACCATCTTCCTATAATCATCCTCATTAGAATAAATAACTACTTACGAGCATACATGTCCATTTTGACCCAGTCCTGGCAATTACATATTTTTGCGGACCCATATATCTAAGTCCAAAAATAGGAACCAATGGCTACGCGTCAGGGGAACATTATATTTACCCTCACATATGTGAGGGCCATGTATCGAATATCAAATATTCATCTCTAAAACCCTAATACTTTGCTTGTATCTCTTTGATCCCACACTTACTTGATCGTAGGAGTGTCTTGCAGGTACAACCCCCTCTTTCTCCTTAACTTTCCATCCCGTCAAAGATCATCCTCTGGCCAGCTTGCAGGTTCTGATCAACCGGTAAGATCAGTGGCGCCAAATGTGGGAATCTATTTCCCCATTTTCTATTCCTCAAAATCTCAAGACCAAATATCCTCCTTATTCATCAATGTTGTACCCCCAGAATTTTCCCTCTCTTTTCTCAAGACATTTCTCACAAATATCTTCAATGGCTCAAGCTTTCACAAGTGTTGACTAGGTCAAACCACCTCCTAAACACTAATGCCCCAAATTAGGGTTTTGATTTTCACAAGGACAATTGGACTTCTAATTCCTCAAATGACTTTCATGGATCATTATAGACCTCCAAGAATACTCATGTCAAGTTTCAAGTCTTGGATCATGGTTTTGCTCAATCAATTGACCAGATGACTGAAAATCAATTGTATTGGATAAAAAGTCAATTGTTACACCAAAAGTCAAACTTTGACTTTTTGGTCAAAATTGAGTTTCAAAGACCAAAATTCATCAAGACATTCAAAATACGAAGCTTGGTCACCAGGAAATCAAGAAAGTCAAAAGTCAATATGAAAAGTCAAACTTTTCAAGACTTGGAAATTTTTCTAAGTGTTTTTGTACATGATAATTTCACTACTTCATGCCAATTTTTCACCAAGATGCAAGATGATTCAAAGAAAACTTCCAACATAAAAGCTGTAGATCTTGATGAAATCGACGACTTTACTTTGCTAGTCAAGTCCTAGAAGTGCTTGGATTTTGGGTTATAAATTCATGAACTCATGCACTTTTTCTAAAAAATACTTAGTGAAAATTTTGATCAATTTGGTCAGGATTTTGCCCTAACTTCTTGGCCAATTTTCACCTAGTTCCAATTTGATTTAACAAAAGTGGAAAACATGAAAGTTGTAGAGGATATTTCAAGCTTTTCAAAACATCCAAGAGCATGAATTTATCATACTTGAGCTAGGAGATTCAAAGGCATGAAGTTGGACATCCATTCTTAAATTACAAGTCATTTTGGTGAAGAACACATAATCCAATCTATATGCTATGATGCATAATCTTGTGTTGCAAGCCTTATAACTTGTAAATCTTACCATAATTTAATGCTTACACCTACTTTTGAGCTATTACCTAAGTGTTTGAGCCATTGTCCAAAAGATCTTTCCATTTATGGCATAAAGGCACCATTGCCATTCTTGAAAAGCATTGCTTTAACCACAATGTCAACTTCTTGAGCCTCTCAATGGTTTCTTATGCACATACACAATATAAAATCAAGAAGAAACCATCTACAACCTTTAAAACACTCCTAAAAAACAGGCCATGCCCCATTGGAACTATGAAAAGTCATGTATGATCCAACCAAACCATAACATGTTATTTTGCAAATATGATTAGTTCAACCTCCCAAAACTCTTGCCTATAAATAGAGAGATAAATTGTAAGAGAAGGGGGTCAGAGAAAAAAATAAAGAGAAACAAGCACTTAAAATCCCTTTACTCTAAAAAAACCAGAACTATTCATAAAGCCTCCATCTTTGAGCTGTGAAGTCCAAATCTTTGAACCTCTCATACCTTGCAAGTTTTTCCTAAACAAACCAATCAAATACTTCACATAAATTATATAAAAGTTTTTCAAACACAAGAATAACTTTTGTAACTTCATTATCACCATCTTCCAAGCTCAAAAACATTACCTTGCAACTTGACGTGGTTGGAGTGATTCAGCAATTTCAGCACAAAGTAAGGATTGGAATAACTTCAAGAAGGTCCAAATGAGCTCGATCAATCACCACTTTGCACCCTGAAACACATGTACGTGTTCTAAAGTCTTCTCTTCAAGGGGTAAATTTTCTCAAACTGCAATATCTTTATCCATACATCATATGCTTTTGCTTTCAGAAAATATAATAAGACATGTCAAAGAGAAAACTAAGCAAAAAACCAGGGCCAGGGGATGGCACAGGTGCCTGTGTCACACGACACGGCCTGTGTCAGCTCATATGGTTGAAAACTTGACAAAAATGCAGGGGCAAGGGCTGACACGGGTGCCCGTGTCACACGACACGGACCGTGTCAACTCAACTAGTTCAGAAACGTGCAGGGTAGGGGCTGACACGGGTGCCCGTGTCACACGACACGACCCGTGTCAATTTGGTTGGAACATAAAAATGAGCAAGAGGCATTGAGTAGATCCTGACACGGGTGCCTGTGTCTGCTGACATGGCCTGTGTCAGCCTAAACACTAAAAACCCTATGTTGCACCCCAAAATTTTCCCTCTCATGTTTTCCAAAGTCTTCCCCCTTCATGGTTGACCAGAAACCCTTGCCTAAGGAAAAAGAAATTTTTTGAGTGGTGCTTTAAATATCTTTCGATTGGCATTCTGAAAGACCCTTCGATTGGTATTCTGAAGGAGCATTTCGATTGGCATGGACAAGCACTTCGATTGGCATTATGGACAAGCACTTCGATTGGCATTCTGAAAGACCTTTCGATTGGTATTCTGAAGGAGAACTTCAATTGACATTATGTCAAGCACTTCGATTGGCATTCTGAAAGATCCTTCGATTGGTATTCTGATGGAGCACTTCGATTGGCATTATGGACGAGCACTTCGATTGGCATTATGTCAAGGCCTTCGATTGGCATGCCAAGGGATCCTTCGATTTAGCATTGTGTCAAGGCAGCTTCGACAGGCATGTTAACCATGTCCTTCGATTAACATGAACAACACCTTTCGATTAGCCTGTTAACAAAGCCTGTCGATTGGAATTTTAATTAGTACCCTTCGATTGATATTTGGACCAGGGCCATTTGAAGAACTCCTTCCAGGCCATTTGAAAGAGGCCATCAAGAGGGCACTCAAAAAAAACATGTCCAGGTACACTGAACGTGAGAAAATGGCATGTTTCCCTTGCAAATATAGAAATAATTAAATGCTGATTATGGATTTAATTCCTGAGTTAAAGGCCAGATTCTTGCCTTTTCTGTTCCTAAAGAGCTGATTCGACCAGAGTGATTCTGTTCAAATCAAGACCAATCGAAGAGCAGGGCCTTAAGGCATTCAAAAATCAAAAGTGTCCAGGTTCATTCCAGATTCCAAAGAGACATGAATATTTCAAAAAAAGGAAATATTTTAATATGTTTGATTCTTGTCTCATGGCTTTAAAGGTCTGGTTAAATGGTTGTCCCTTGCCATTTTCATGCACCTCACACTCCTATAAATACAAGGGCCAGCATACAGTGCAGAGGGTGGAACAAAAATATTACAAAAATTATAGTAAAGAAACAGACAGAGAACAGAAAAGAAAAGGAGAACAAAAAAACATTGGAGAGGCGTTGCCCATACAATCCATCAAAGGTTGTCATAATTTTCCAAGCCAAAGCAGTCCTTCAGATCGAAGATGCCCACACCCAAAAGCCCTTAGATTGAAAGTGATCCCATTCAGCCAGTACCCAAATCGAAGATTCAATCTGCTGGTAAGAGAGGGTAAATTGTCAAAACTTTTCATTTTGCATAGCACCTCCATATTTTCTATCCCATTCGATTTGCCATCCTAGACAGAATCCAAGGGCTTGGGTTTGGCCCCAGGTCATGTTCTTCGTTTGCTAACATTTGCTGCAGATTTAGCCTGAAAAGACTCAGCGCACGCAGGATCGAAGGGCCTGGGGTTCAATACCAGGCCCTGAGTTTTATTTTGCTAACATATTTTTGCAGGTATAGCATCCCAGATCGAAGGAGACACCTTCTCTGGATCGAAGAAGGCATTTTTCCCAGGATCGAAGGGAAATCCCCTTCCCTGGATCGAAGGCTGTTCATGCCCACTTCCTGGCCCAATCGAAAGAACCATGACCCTATTTGGATCGAAGCTTCCATTCCCTCCTTGGCTCTAAGCTCCTTTTTCCCTAGATCGAAGGATCCCCCTTGTATTTTATTTTTGTTTTCATTGACATCTTTTTATCTTTTTAATTAACATTAAAATCAAAAAACCACAAAAACATTAGGCTAGTTTTTTTTCTCTATTAAATTAACTTTGTTAATTAATCTTTTAATTATCTTAACATTTTCTCAAAACTAAAATTAAGTAGATATAGATCATTTTCCCAAAATAAAATAAAACAACAAAAAAGATTTTATTCTTAGGATTTTTAGAGGTTATTTCCAGATTCGCGCGCATATTATTTTTGATCCATATATTGTAATTGCTCTGAGGATGTAATAGCTTAACTAAGACTTTTACACTTTACTGCTTTATTCCCCCAATTTTGGACATGTAAATAATCCCCCTCCCTGAAGCCTCGTAATAGCGTAGGATTTACAATTCCCAAACTTTAAATTCCTGTACATATATTAAATGTTTAGATGTATGCTAACTAGGCTATGCATGACAAGATTAACTCTTAACTTGAAATCAACCA
Source organism: Vicia faba (assembly GCA_948472305.1). Taxonomy (NCBI): domain Eukaryota; kingdom Viridiplantae; phylum Streptophyta; class Magnoliopsida; order Fabales; family Fabaceae; genus Vicia; species Vicia faba. The sequence continues at coordinate 300,289,895 of OX451735.1, forward strand.
TAGCTCACCATAACATGTACAAAGAAAATATAAACTGAAAAACAATACACTCGCACATGTCACTCTTAAGGTACGTCTCACTTGGTTTCCTCGAACGTGGTCATTGAGTATAGGAAGTTTTAGAGGTCGTCCTTTTGTCCAAAGATCATAAGTTTCCTCGAAACGGTTGCCTCGGAAAAATGATCTAAGACATTAGGGTTACCGCTAAGGCATCCTAACATTGCTTTAGTGACCACATGTCCCTTAAATTGAATTGACCCGAAAACTCCAACGACGGTGCTACCTACTCCTCAATAGTGGGATAGCATTGTCTAAAGGACATTTGCACAGTTTAATTCCTTTTTGAGTAGGTAGATGTTCTTAAGTACTTGCTCTTTTGAAAACAAAAACAAAACTTTTCGCACTTACACTCTCTTCAAAAACAAAACTCTTTTCAAAACCCACAATCACAAAGAAAAGCAAACTTTTGAAAACATAGTGAGTAAGTACCTAAGAGCCCGTGGATAACCAAGGGATAGAAAGGGTGCTAACACCTTCCCTTTCTATAATCTACCTCCTGAACCCGAGAAACATCTCGAAAAGGAATTTTTCTGTGCTTTTGTCCTTTCCTTGTTGGATAAAATAAAAGACGGTGGCGACTCTTGCTTACCGCGACATTTTGCAAAAACAAACGCAAAACGCGAACCAACATTCCAAAACAGTCAGTTCTCATTCCCACCGATCACAGAACTGGCGACTCCGCTGGGGAGATTATATAAGTGAGGTGTACCTTAGGATTAGATCACTTGTGTTTTCAATTGTATGCTTTGTATGCTTTTAATTTTGTGGGCTTGTATCGGAGTTCTATAGATCCTAACCCGGATCTAGGGATACCCTTTAGGTAATTAGAAATAAACTGTGAGGGATCTGTCCGGAGTATACCGACACGGATGAAGCAGTAGCTACGTTGGTGTGGCACCTTAGTCTGTACCGATATCCCTTGTGTTGAAACGAGGAGAATATGGGTCTTCTGAGGAGTCATTAAGCACCAACTAACCTTAGAACCTTAAATTGACCAACTTGGCCATAAAACAGTAGCAGTATGCTACACTCATTGAGACTAAACTCTCGCGATGATTTCGGCCGCAAGAAAAGGTTGCTAAACTGGAATTATGACCGGTTGAGGGTAGTCAGTGATATTGAGATCCTCTAGAACCCGGTTACTATTTTTAGGAGAGGTTTAAACCAACTAAACTGAAAGAGGGTAATGCCTAAACTCCATGCCAGCCTAAACTTAAGGCTATTGTGTGACTTGTGTGCCTTCAAACTTGAACTACTTGCACATTCTTGTTATCTGACAACATGAGTTCCTTGCAGGTTTTGTTTACAGTCCTTATCCCATAATTTGGATTTATTGCATGGCTTACTAACATCACCTCACACTTTTGCTTAAACTCATATCATACACATCATAACATCATGCCTTAACATTTCCTTAACCATTTCAAGGATCTCAAGGGCTTGTGATGCAGGTTATGGTAAATCAAATGTCCAGCAAGGGGAAAAGGGGATTTATTTTCCTCTAGCCAAGGTTGTTTAGAAATCAAAACACGATAACTTGAGTCAGTGGCTATGACCCACTCGATATGGTGAGCTTGACTCTTGAAGAAGGACTCTCGACAACATGAAGTTCCTTCAATCAAAGCTACAAGATTCAAATTCTAATAGTTTCTTGTTTACCCCGCGAGATCCTTCAAAACATTGCATACATATATCATACATATCATTGCATAACAGGTCTTCCAGTACAGGTCTCTCATGTTCTCGCTGTTTATTTCAGCAATGGCTTTCCAACTAGACAATCAAGATCTTCAAACTCGAGAGACTCAGTTCAGGGAAATCTTCCTAAACCTATCCAAGGGGAAGGAAGAGTTGAAAACACTCCTCGTTGGGGACTTGGTCAAGAAAAGTCCTGAAGACAATAAGGACGAACGGCTGGAACAACTACAAGCTGAGGTCAGTGCCATGAAAACCCAGATGCTGGGGAAGATGGCTCTTATCCAAGGCATAGCTCGGGAACAAGAAGAGTTGAGAACTATTATCAACCAGCTTCATCAAGACAGATACAATAGCATGAAGCAAATAGTCAAGGCTGGGGATCAAATCATTAATCAGCCTCCAAGAAGACAAGAGTTTGGTATGGTGAAGAATGGACCTCTCCAAGTTGCTACTACCTCACGGGTCCAACAACAACCTTGCCATAAACAACAGGTTAATCAGAGGCAGTTTACCAAGCTTAACATGCCGTTGTCCCAAGCTTTGCAACACCTGGTGAGATTGAATCTGGTGACATTGGTAGGACCTCATCCGAATCCTAGGACTTCTTCACCCAACTACAATCCTGATGCAAGGTGTGCATACTATTCTAACAGCCCGGGGCATGATACTGACGACTGTTGGAAGTTGAAGTACAAAATTCAAAACCTGATTGATGAAGGAGCATTGGAATTCACACAAGATGGTCAGGCTGAGTTCTTCTACCATCCCTCCAAGGTTCACCATTTGAAGTGACAAGTACTGAGACGAGAAGACTTTTTGCTCATTAGAATTTTCAAGTTGTAATTTTCTTTTGATTGTTCGAACATTTATTCATGTCAAACTTTGTTACTTTATTAATGCATTGCATATGTCTGTTTTGAATCAGTTCATTCGTATTCACTATATTCAAATTGCTTTCATTTTTGTGATGTTCAACTCTCGATTAAAAAATTCTAAGCCTTTTGAGGGAGGATGACGAAAATGATACCACAATCTCTACAGTATGCTTTTGAACAGACCTCGGTGACGATGTACAGGCATTGTTTCAAATCCTAAACAGTGGAGTTATAAGGAAGATAATCCCTCGTCAACCCCTTTGAGCCAAAGAAGTTGGAGTTTTTATTTTCACAAATTAAAACCCTTAATTATAACCTGGGGCAGGGTAGTTTTCTCAGTTGATCCAGGTGCACAATGAATGGCATCAAAGAAGTCCTTCAAAAACAAGAGACAGTGATGGTTCCGAATAATCGTAAGGACAGACAGTCATTATCTTTCGAAATAAAAGCCCACTAAGTCAAAACCTATGAAGGAGACTTACAAAAAAAACTGGGGCATCCCGCTGACTGTAATCACAAAAGAAACAGTTTAGGCAAAAAGACAGGGATAATGAAATAAAAAAGAAAGAGGTCCTACAAACTCTTATAAAAATGACTGCCTGTTCAAAATAAACTGTCAGTATCCGAACCATCACCGAAATATCAGAGCAAAGACTCAAACAAGATCTAATGCACAATTAGCTGAGTTTAGGATCGAAGAACATCACGAAGAACGGGTGGGTACAAATAAATTTTGAGCCTTTATCCTTTGTTTCTTAAACCGTGAACCAGACCATGTTATAACCCTTAAAAGTCCTAGCTGAAGCATGGGTTAGTCCGAAAGCATACTGTTACAAAAGGTATCTTGACTCCTGTAGGGCTTGCTGTAAATCTTGAGTTGACATCACATTTTACAAAAAAAACTGCCTGTTTTTATTGAAAAATGCATCTTCAAAAAATTTCAAAACAGACATAAGCTTTGCATTCTTAAAATAATATTGTTTGCATATGACTATTTGTTCAACAACAGAGAAATTCGCACGACAAATATCTAGTGAACAAAAAACCTTCTCAATAAAAGGATCACCTCAAGTGAAAAAAACACTTCCAACCAAGGGGCACGGCATGATCATTGTCCATCATCTAGGGCAGTCAAGTCAAGATTCAAGGAATCTCTCAAAATGCCAAATAGCCAGGGGCAGATCTCCATCTGAATCACTTGGGGCATTAGACATGGATTCCTGCAATGAATCTTGCATGATCAAACGAACATCTTCTGGTAGTATGGCAACACAACACTACCGACACGGACACCTCCCTACATCCTAAGAGCGTGGACATAGTCAAAAAGTACTACGCATAATCAAAGACCCGCTAGGTTGACTGGCCTAGGAAAAAATAAGGGTTTCCCGGCGAACCAAAAGGGTTCGGGCAAAAATAAGGGATGAAAATTAAAAAATATGTACACCCGGCAAGTCGAAAACCTGAAAAGGAGGCTTGAGCAAGAAAGGGTATCCCGGTGGACTGAAAATCTAAAAAGACAGTCCAGGAAAAAGTTAGGGATTAAAGCGTACGACTACGTCCCGTCATCTCATCACTTGCCTACCAGAAGAAGATTTGTCATTTCAATCGGCAATTACCAAGCACCTCATAGGTTGGAATAATACTCGATCCACAAGGCCTCCACAAGCACCTTCTCCCGCAGATACAGGGGCAGAAAAGTCTCGATGCAAAGTCATTGTCATATCCTCAGCCCGCGTCCCAGTAACATCTATACTCCCCGCAGAGTAAGAAAAGGACAGTGGTGTTAATTCTCCCCAACTGAGGCTCGCAACCACGAATGGGTCGATAAGATTCTCCCCAAGCCGAGTTTATCTATCACCAGCACTGGAAGATTATCCCCAGTGAAGTCGCAATTGGAAAATCATCCCCAGCGGAGTTCATTCCTTTCATAAACAGAAACTCAATTCCCAACAGAGTTTCATGACCACCAAGAAACGGTAACTCATCCCCAGCTGAGTTTATTTCTACAAATCAACTGGTCCTCTAGTAGGGTATCTCTTCTCCCCACAGAGTCATTGCCTCATCAGTTTATTCCCCAACGGAGTTATCCTCTCCTGCAGGTTTATTCTCACAATCATCTTCATTCACTATCCCCGGCGGAAACGAAGAATTCAACTCTTTTCCTCCAGCAGCTACCCGGGATTTATTTTCCCCAGCTAAAAATATCACATCTTCATACATCATGACATGCATACGCATCATACAACACAAATCTCATTTATTTTGAGAACATCACTGCCTGATGCATATCATGCATTACATACAGCTAACCTTTACCTTTCAGGAAAGATACAATCAAATTCTCACAAAATTCAAGCTATGAAGCAGCCTCACCTAGGTTTCTTCCCGGTTCAGATGAAGTTTTACCTAAACTCCTCCTGGAGCAACCTTACCTAGGTTCCTTCTTTTTCCTGATGTAGTTTCACCTAGACTCATCCTGGAGCAACCTTACCTAGGTTCCTTCTCAGTTCAGATGTAGTTTTACCTAGACTCATCCTGGAGCAACCTTACCTAGGTTCCTTCTCTTTCCTGATGTAGTTTCACCTAGACTCATCCTGGAGCAACCTTACCTAGGTTCCTTCTCAGTTCAGATGTGGTTTTACCTAGACTCATCCTGGAGCAACCTTACCTAGGTTCCTTCTCTTTCCTGATGTAGTTTCACCTAGACTCATCCTGGAGCAACCTTACCTAGGTTCCTTCTCAGTTCAGATGTAGTTTCACCTAGACTCATCCTGGAGCAACCTTACCTAGGTTCCTTCTCAGTTCAGATGTAGTTTTACTTAGACTCATCCTGGAGCAACCTTACCTAGGTTCCTTCTCTTTCCTGATGTAGTTTCACCTAGACTCATGTTGGAGCAACCTTACCTAGGTTCCTTCTCTTTCCCGATGTAGTTTTACCTAGACTCATCCTGGAGCAACCTTACCTAGATTCCTTCACCATCCTGCTATTGTAGTAGTCATCCAAGATTCCTTCATCATCCTGCTGAGGTAGTAATCATCCAAGATTCCTTCACCATCCTGCTGAGGTAGTAATCGTCCAAGAATCCTTCATCATCCTGCTGAGGTAGTAATCGTCCAAGATTCCTTCATCATCTGTTTGGAGTAGCAATCGTCTCATATTCCTTAATCACACATCATTATCAAAAAAGACCTCCTCTGGTTAGATTTATTTCTTTCAGTTAATGACAGGAAATCATAGACCTTCAAATAACAGTCTAGATACGATCCAGATTCAGATGTAATTCTGTCACTCATTCAAATACAGTCCAGCAATCGCCCCTGGATGGCATCTTTAAGCCCATCTCTAATGACTATCCATCATCTCTCCAAATGGCATCTGTAAGCCTATTCCCTACGTCACAATGCTGATACTACACCATGCGAGTGCAAATTTTGGGCACTCTAGTGTTCAATTATCTTCCACCTTCGGATCACGAAAGGCTCGAAAGCCAATCTATATCCTCAGGTTTAAGAAAATTGAACAGGGGCAACTGTTGCACCCCAAAATTTTCCCTCTCATGTTTTCCAAAGTCTTCCCCCTGCATGGTTGACCAAAAACCCTTGCCTAAGGAAAAAGAAAATTTTTGAGTGGTGCTTTAAATATATTTCGATTGGCATTCCGAAAGACCCTTCGATTGGTATTCTGAAGGAGAATTTCGATTGGCATGGACAAGCACTTCGATTGGCATTATGGACAAGCACTTCGATTTGAATTCTGAAAGACCCTTCGATTGGTATTCTGAAGGAGCACTTCGATTGACATTATGTCAAGCACTTCGATTGGAATTCTGAAAGACCCTTAGATTGGTATTATGAAGGAGCACTTCGATTGGCATTATGGACAAGCACTTCGATTGGCATTATGTCAAGGCCTTCGATTGGCATGCCAAGGGATCCTTCGATTTAACATTGTGTCAAGGCAGCTTCGACAGGCATGTTAACCATGTCCTTCGATTAGCATGAACAACACCTTTCGATTAGCTTGTTAACAAAGCCTTTCGATTGGAATTTTAATTAGTACCCTTCGATTGATATTTGGACCATGGCCATTTGAAGAACTCCTTCCAGGCCATTTGAAAGAGGCCATCAAGAGGGCACTCAAAAAAAACATGTTCAGGTACACTGAACGTGAGAAAATGGCATGTTTCCCTTGCAAATATAGAAATAATTAAATGCTGATTATGGATTTAATTCCTGAGTTAAAGGCCAGATTCTTGCCTTTTCTGTTCCTAAAGAGCTTATTCAACCAGAGTGATTCTGTTCAAATCAAGACCAATCGAAAAGCAGGGCCTGAAGGCATTCGAAAATCAAAAGTGTCCAGGTTCATTCCAGATTCCAAAGAGACATGAATATTTCAAAAAAAGGAAATATTTTAATATGTCTGATTCTTGTCTCATGGCTTTAAAGGCCTGGTTAAATGGCTGTCCCTTGCCATTTTCATGCACCTCACACTCCTATAAATACAAGGGCCATCATACAGTGCAGAGGGTGGAACAAAAACATTACAAAAATTATAGTAAAGAAACAGACAGAGAACAGAAAAGAAAAGGAAAACAAAAAAACATTGGAGAGGCGTTGACCATACAATCCATCAAAGGTTGTCAGAATTTTCCAAGCCAAAGCAGTCCTTAAGATCTAAGATGCCCACACCCAGAAGCCCTCAGATTGAAAGTGCTCCCATCCAGCCAGTACCCAAATCGAAGATTCAATCTGCTGGTAAGAGAGGGTAAATTGTCAAAACTTTTCATTTTGCATAGCACCTCCATATTTTCTATCCCATTCGATTTTCCATCCTAGACAGAATCCAAGGGCTTGGGTTTGGCCCCAGGTCATGTTCTTCGTTTGCTAACATTTGCTGCAGATTTAGCCTGAAAAGACTCAGCGCACGCAGGATCGAAGGGCCTGGGGTTCGATACCAGGCCCTGAGTTTTATTTTGCTAACATACTTTTGCAGGTATAGCATCCCAGATCGAAGGAGACACCTTCTCTGGATCGAAGCTTCCCATAGTCCTCCTGGATCAAAGAAGGCATTTTTCCCAGGATCGAAGGGAAATCCCCTTCCCTGGATCGAAGGCTGTTCATGCCCACTTCCTGGCCCAATCGAAAGAACCATGACCTGTTTGGATCGAAGCTTCCATTCCCTCCTTGGCTCTAAGCTCCTTTTTTCCCTGGATCGAAGGATCCCCCTTGTATTTTATTTTTGTTTTCATTGACATCTTTTTATCTTTTTAATTAACATTAAAATAAAAAAACCACAAAAACATTAGGCTAGTTTTTTTCCCTATTAAATTAACTTTGTTAATTAATCTTTTAATTATCTTAACATTTTCTCAAAACTAAAATTAAGTAGATTTAGATCATTTTCCCAAAATAAAATAAAACAACAAAAAAGATTTTATTCTTAGGATTTTTAGAGGTTATTTTCAGATTCGCGCGCATATTATTTTTGATCCATATATTGTAATTGCTCCGTGGATGTAATAGCTTAACTAAGACTTTTACACTTTACTGCTTTATTCCCCCAATTTTGGACATGTAAATAATCCCCCTCCCCGAAGCCTCGTAATAGCGTAGGATTTACAATTCCCGCACTTTAAATTCCTGTACATATATTAAATGTTTAGATGTATGCTAACTAGGCTATGCATGACAAGATTAACTCTTAACTTGAAATCAACCGTAGCTCACCATAACATGTACAAAGAAAATATAAACTGAAAAACAATACACTCGCACATGCCACTCTTAGGGTACGCCTCACTTGGTTGCCTCGAACGTGGTCATTGAGTATAGGAAGTTTTAGAGGTCGTCCTTTTGTCCAAAGATCATAAGTTGCCTCGAAACGGTTGCCTCGGAAAAATGATCTAAGACATTAGGGTTACCGCTAAGGCATCCTAATATTGCTTTAGTGACCACACGTCCCTTAAATCGAATTGACCCGAAAACTCCAATGACGGTGCTACCTACTCCTCAATAGTGGGATAGTATTGTCTAAAGGACATTTGCACAGTTTAATTCCTTTTTGAGTAGGTAGATGTTCTTAAGTACTTGCTCTTTTGAAAACAAAAACAAAACTTTTCGCACTTACACTCTCTTCAAAAACAAAACTATTTTCAAAACCCACAATCACAAAGAAAAGCAAACTTTTGAAAACATAGTGAGCAAGTACCTAAGAGCCCGTGGATAACCACGGATAGAAAGGGTGCTAACACCTTCCCTTTCTATAATCTACCTCCCGAACCCGAGAAACATCTCGAAAAGGAATTTTTATGTGCTTTTTTCCTTTCCTTGTTGGATAAAATAAAAGACGGTGGCGACTCTTGCTTACCGCGACATTTTGCAAAAACAAACGCAAAACGCGAACCAACATTCCAAAACAGTCAGTTCTCATTCCCACCGATCACACCCTAATTTTGAGATTTTGTTTTGTTTCAATTTTGAATCATTATGGATACCTTGCACATATTGAATTGTTAGGAGATGAACTAACACCATAAAACCTTTTTCTAAATGAAACTTCAAAAATATTTCTCTAAACAATTTGTTTTCTTTTAAAGTTAACTTAGACCTAGTTTTTTCTTCAAAAAACAAGCCCTCAAAACCTTTTCATACAAATAATCAAACAAAAAAAAATTTCTTTTCTTTTACAATATCTTTATATTCTTGTATATTTTACATGGAATTATTCAATATGGTTGTAATATTAATTAGGTTTAATTTATTTCATCCCCATTTGTAATTTGTATCCCCATCCCTTAAAGTATTGTAATAGCGTAGGACATTAAATTTCCATAATTTATCGCTTTCAATATTATTTCTAGTAATTAGGGTTTGTATGTCAAGACTTAAAATCACCAAGTAGACAACCCTAATACAAGATAAATACATGAAAATAATACACATTGCACACTTGCACCTCTAGGGTAACCCACACTTATTGCCTCAGATTAAACAATCATGTCCCTCAAACGTGTGTACTTTAGCAAAGACCCTCGATTACAAGATCGTAGTCCCTCGATGACCCTTCGATGTTGCCTTTGATAAACGATCTTAGACCCTTACAAACAAATTTCTAAGGTATCCTACAATGTTGCCTTCTATGACTATACGATGACCCACGCCCGTCCCTTCACATCCAATGATATGGTTTCTTACTAACTAATGGTAAGATAACATTGTCTAAAGGAGGAGGAAAAGAACAAAGACTTCCTTTTAAGTAGGTAGAATACTCGTAGTTGCTTGCTCACAAACATTTCAAAACAAACATATCTTCAAACACACCAACACATTTTATGAAATATTTTCAAAAAAAGTCAACACTTTGTATACATTCTTATAGAGACGAGAATTATTACAAAGTTCTCCTAAACAAAGGCACTTTTCAAAAAATACTTTTAAAACAAATAACAAACACATTTTTGCAAATCATTTCAAAATGATCTAGCAACTAAGATCCCGTAGATAACTACAGATGAAAAGGGCACTAACACCTTCCCTTTTCACAACCTACTCCCCAAACTCAAGAAAATTCTTAAAAGGTATTTCCTGTTCTTTTCACCCCTTCCTTTATTGAATAAAAGAAAAGTCGGTGGCGACACTTGCTATCCGCAACAATTGCGATAAAATGCAAAACACCTAAGTCAGTTCTCCCACCATATTACAGAACTGGAGACTCTACCGAGGTGTTTAAAAAACTTAAAAGTGGGGTTACCTTAGAGACTAGATCACATTTAAATGCTTTCATTGTTTGAATTGCTTGCTTTACTCTTAAAAGGGTATTTTGGTTTTGTATAGATCCTCTACCCAGATTTGGGGGCATTATTAGGTAAGTAGCAATAGATCGTGGAGACTGTATGGCGTAATACTAACACGGTTGAAGCGATGGCTACGCTAGTGTGACACATTTGTTGGTACCGGTGTCCCTTGAGTTCAGTCAAGGAGAATACGGGGCCACTGTGTGGTGTCATGAAGCACTAACTAACTGCATAACCTTTAGTTGAACAACTTGGCCATTAGAAAGTAGTGATATAGTCGACTTTAGTTCAGTCTAAAGTTGGTTGATACTCGATACAACACTCATTGAGATCGGACTTTTGGGATATTTCGATCGCTAATAAAGAAGCTTGTGCTGAAATAATGCCCGATGAAGAAAGGTCAGTGATATTGAGATTCCTTAGAACCTGGTTACATACTAGGACAAGTTGAACGAACTAAACTTCAAGAGGGTACTTACCTATGAAACCCATGCAAGCCTAAACCTAAGTTCATTGTGGTCTTTATTTGTGATAAATTATTCATGACATCATAAACATCATAACATCATAAGCATTCTGTGATACGGTGGAAGAACTGACTGTTTTTGAAATGCTGGTTTGCGTTTTGCGTTTGTTTTTGCAAAATGTCGCGGTAAGCAAGAGTCGCCACCGTCTTTTATTTTATCCAACAAGGAAAGGAAAAAAGCATAGAAAAATTCCTTTTTTCGAGATGTTTCTCGGGTCCGGGGGGTAGATTATAGAAAGGGAAGGTGTTAGCACCCTTTCTATCCGTGGTTATCCACGGGCTCTTAGGTACTTGCTCAAAGTGTTTTCAAAAATTGCTTTTCTTTGTGTTTGTGGTTTTGAAAAAAAGTTTTTGTTTGAAAGGTGTAAGTGCGAAAAGTTTTGTTTTGTTTTGAAAGGAGCAAGTACTTAAGAACCATCTACCTACTCGAAAAGGGAATTAATCTGTGCTAATGTCCTTTAGACAATGCTATCCCACTATTGATGAATATGTAGCATCGTCGTTGGAGTTTAAGGGTCAATTCGATTAAGGGACGTGTGGTCACTAAAGAAATGTTAGGACGCCTTAGCGGTAAACCTAATGTCTTAGATCATTTTTCCGAGGCAACCGTTTTGAGGCAACTATGATCTTTGGACAAGAGGGTGACCTCTAAAACTTCCTATACTCAATGACCACTTTCGAAGGCAACCAAGTGAGGTGTACCCTAAGAGTGCGCATGTGCGAGTGTTTTGTTTTCAGTTATTTTGTCTTTGTACATGTTATGGGTTATCTATATTGATTTTAGGTTCATACATTCGATCTTGTCATGTATTCCCTATTACCAAACATCTAACAATTATAAGTTGCGGAAATTAAATTGCAGAAATTAAATCTAACTATTACAAGGCGTCGGGCATTTACATCGCCATAAACAACCCTTAAAATTAAAATGCGGAAAATCAAAGAAAGCGATAAAATAATTTAAAGTCCTATTTAAAGCTATTACATTCCGGAAGCAAGTACAATAATATGAAAATATGGATCGCGTGCGAGAAAATTAAATCGGGCGCATTTTTTAGGGGTTTGACCCTTTTTGAAAAGAAAGCATTTTTTTGTTTATTTTTGAATTAAATGGAATTAAATCTAAGTTAATTATTAAATAAATAAATTAATTAATTAATTAAAAAAAGTATTTTTGGATTTTTTGAGTATTTAAAGAAATAAAATAAATTTGGTCAAAGTTAATAAAACCTAATTTTCTACATTAATTTTAATCATTTTCAAAAGTATTAAAAGTTGACCCTAATTAAAACTAAGTTAATTAATTAATATTTCTTTACAAAAATAAAAATGATGAATTTAATTTTAATAAATAAAATATATTTTTGTGTTTATGATTTTATGAGAAAAAAGTTTAATTGCTTAGTAATTTAAATAATAAAATAATAATACAAAAACAAATAAATAAAATGAAAATAAAAAGAGAAATAGAAATAACCCAAAGGGGGGTTTGGGCCCAAATCAGGATGTTTGTTCAGCAATTCAGAGGCCCATTTGTGCAAGCCTCGTTGACTTTCCATGATCTCACGTGCGCCTGTTGACTAGAGCACATGGTGGTCTTTCATTCTGAGCCATAAAGCCCTCACAAATGATTCCACGGTGCCCCGGGTAAGACATCGGGCCATAAAGTTTAAAACATTGTCTGTTACATATTCAAAACAAAGATTTCATTACTGGGTGATAACAGAAACGGGCATAGAATCCTTCGTTGTCCAGTTGCTTAATCCACCATTGGCAGTCGGGTAGATCCAACTGTCGATATCAAACTCTTCATCATCGTCATCCCTGATAGCATTCACCCCTGCATCTTGTTTAGGCTTTTCTGGTGCTCCGAACTCAATCTCCTTCGCATCGATCAAGTCTTGTACCTTGTTCTTCAAAACCCAACAATCATCCGTATTATGCCCCTGGCTATCAGAGTGAAAAGCACAGCGGGCATTAGGGTTGTACTTCGGTGATGTTGTATTTGGATTCTTTGGGGCTTCCTTTGGAATCACCAGATTGGTCTTCAGAAACTGTGGCCGAATTTGAGATAAGGTCATGTTGAGACGGGTGAATTGCATTCGAGGTCTCTCTTCCTTTTGTTGATTGTTGTACTGAGGAGTACCACAGGTTTTGAAATAACAATCGCATTAACAACTTGGCGGTGTTCCGGTCTATTCTGTCTTTTCAAACTGTAGACAGCACTGGAATCTTTCTTAAACGACTTCTTCTCGGTGCTTGATGAGGCACCCTTCTGTATCTTACCAGCCTTAATACCAGCCTCAATCCTCTCACCGGTCAAAATAAGCTCTGTAAACCCATACGAAGAGCTTCCAATCAGATGGTTAAAGAATGGACTGGACAAGGTCCCCAGAAACATGTCCACAAGTTCCCTATCAGCTAAGGGTGGTTGTACTCTTCCGGCGAGGTCCCTCCACTTCTAAGCATAATCTTTGAATCCTTCACCCGTTCCCATTGAAATACCCTGAAGTTGGGTATGCGTGGGAGCGAGGTCGGAGTTGTACTGATACTGCTTGTAAAATGCAATAGCCAAATCTTCCCAACTGCGGATACTGGCTCCGTCTAACTGATAGAACCACTCAAGCTGAGTCCCTGAGAGACTGTCTTAAAAGAAATGGATCCATAGGTTCTTATCAGCGGTATACGGCTGAATCTTCCTCACATATTACCAGAGGTGCAGTTTCGGACAAGAAACTCCATCATACTTAGCAAAGGCTGGCGCCTTGAATTTGTGGGGAATCACCACCCTAGATGATAAACCTAGATCACCAAAGTCTAGACCAGGCACTTTCTGAACTTCCATCGCACTCAACTAGTCTTCCAGTTGCTTGTATCTGTCCTCGGCCGGAGGATACTGTTCTTCATCGAAGTCTGTCTCGTTGTCGGAGACAACAGGGCTAGGAGCCCTCCTTTCCTCTTGACTATCTTTCCCTCCAGATGAGGTAGTCAGATCAACTTCATTCTGTAGCCTGTTTCCAAACCTGTGCCCTGTGTTGAACATGATTGTCCTCTTCTTCTTCTTCTTCTTCTTCTCTTTCAGAATCAGGGTCTTCAGATCTTGCTGACCCTTAGCTAGATTCATGAACAGCTCTTGAAATTGGGCATTCTGGGCCTGGAGGGCCTTGATGGCTTGCTCAGTGGAAGGTTCAGCAGACATGATGAGTGCTGAAATAAACAGCGAAGAAGATAAGAGACCTGTAATGGGTTCCTGTTTATGAAGTGCATGGGATGAAATGCGTATGATTATGATTTCAAAGACAATCGGGAGATTCAAATTTATAAACAAGAAAGGAAACACACTTTATTAGATAAACTTTGTAATTCAAATTGTTCAACAAATTTCCCTTAAGGCGTTACAAGAATGGAAATACTGAAAAGTAAATAAAACTGGAAAGGAAAACAACAAAGGTCAATCATGGTCTCTTCTTATCAGTGCATACATAGTCATTTACAATCCGCTTGTTTTCTAGATGCCTAGTCAACCTCTGGATCTTCTGCTCTTGCTCGTTGAACTTCTCTCGGTAAGAATCCCGTTCTTCCCTCAGTTGCATCCAAGACCTTTTCAGTGCCCTAATGTCAGTGGGAATATGAGGATGGAAGATGGTTGGAAGAACCCCTTCTTCATTAGCAACTTCAACAATGATAGGTCGGACGACTTCATATGGCATACCCAACTTTTGGGCACTGATACAGACCCATCTAAGATATGGCTCCATCGGAAGCGAAGTCTTTTGACCCAGCTCGTGTGGATCAGATCTGTAAACTCTATCCCATGCCTTTATGAATCTGCGACGTTGCTCGTCGCTATCCCCTTAAAAATCAAAGACGACACTAGGTATTAACAGCTCATGAGGTCCTTCTCTTCTGGCTCTTCCAAACTGACGTAAGGCCAAGCACGGATTGTAAGAAATTCCTCCATGGGTTCCTAACAGTGGAACATTGGGATACTCCCCACAACGATCAATGATAGCCTCCTCATCCATACCCTTGAGAGTCCAGATTATGTCATTATGAGAAAGAGACATAACCCTATAAGCCCAGCCCATGCCTTCTTTGTTTTTCAGCACTGACTTGGGAAGGTGCGAAATAAACCACCTCGCCAATAAAGGAGCACAGCACATCAAGGTTCCCCGCTTTCGGGCCGTACGAGCATAAAGCTGATGAAGAATGTCACCCAAGAGAGTGGGTACAGGATTACGAGAGATGAAGATCTTTACCGCATTCACATCAACAAAAGAGTTAGAGTTCAGAAACAATACCAAGCCATATATCAGAAGAGCCAGAATATCCTCGAATGCCTTGAAGTCTAGGCTATCCCAGAAATAATTAGCCTTACCAACCAAAAACATAGTCAGAAAGCCCTTTGCTCCACTTCTAGTTTCCCAATTGGCCATTACCTCCTCCTTGGTCAAATAAAGGGATGCAGCAATCTCTTCGGGCCTAAGAATCTTCTCCCAACCAGTAAACGGGGTCTGCTCCAGAATGGAGATACCGAGCAGATCAGCAAATTCTTCTAAGGTCGGAACCAGTTGGTAGTCCTGGAAAGTAAAACAATGGTATAATGGATCATAGAATTGGACCAAAACACTCATCATCTGCTCGTCCAATTTAGAGGTGACCAAACTGAGAAGATACCCATGTCTCCTGAGGAAAGAAGTAGTATCAGGCATCTTTGCAATCAACTCTTTGAGCATAGTGGGAACCTGGACAAAGTTGATCCGGATAGTATTCCTACGCATGGGCATCATGATGACCTACAAAACAGAACAAATATGAATCCCTCCTGTCTTTGAAATAGGTTAGTCCAATGCAAGATGTATGCAATGTTATGATGTCATGATGTCATGATAGTAAGCACACCACAAGTATCCACAAATAGCACACATGGTAAAGGCACACAAGTCACACAGAGCCCTTAGATTTCAGGCTGACAAGGAGCTTAGGTACTACCCTCTTTCAGTTCAAATGGTTTAAACCTGTCCTAAAAATAGTAACCGGGTTCTAGAGGATCTCAATATCACTGACTACCCTCAATCGGTCATAATTCCAGTTTAGCAACCTTTTCTTGCGGCCAGAATCATCGCGAGAGTTTAGTCTCAATGAGTGTAGCATACCGCTACTGTTCTATGGCCAAGTTGGTCAATTTAAAGGTTCTAAGGTCAGTTGGTGCTTAATGACCCCTTAGATGACCCATATTCTCCTCGTTCCAACACAAGGGATATCGGTACAATCTAAAGTGCCACACCAACGTAGCTACTGCTTCAACCGTATCGGTCTACGCCGTACATTTCCCTCACAGTTTATTGCTACTTACCCAAAGGGTACCCCCAAATCCGGGTTAGGATCTATAGTAACTCCGATACAAGCCCACAAATATAAATCATACAAAGCAAACAATTGAAAACACAATGATCTAATCCTAAGGTACACCCCACTTTAATATTCCCCAGCAGAGTCGCCATTTTTGTGATACGGTGGAAGAACTGACTGTTTTTATAATGCTGGTTTGCGTTTTGCGTTTGTTTTCGCAAAATGTCGCGGTAAGCAAGAGTCGTCACCGTCTTTTATTTTATCCAACAAGGAAAGGAAAAAACACAGAAAAATTCCTTTTTTCGAGATGTTTCTCGGGTCCGGGGGGTAGATTATAGAAAGGGAAGGTGTTAGCACCCTTTCTATCTGTGGTTATCCATGGGCTCTTAGGTACTTGCTCAAAGTGTTTTCAAAAATTTCTTTTCTCTGTGTTTGTGGTTTTGAAAAAAAGTTTTTATTTGAAAGGTGTAAGTGCTAAAAGTTTTGTTTTGTTTTGAAAGGAGCAAGTACTTAAGAACCATATACCTACTCGAAAAGGGAATTAATCTGTGCTAATGTCCTTTAGACAATGCTATCCCACTATTGATGAATAGGTAGCATCGTCGTTGGAGTTTAAGGGTCAATTTGATTAAGGGACATGTGGTCACTAAAGCAATGTTAGGATGCCTTAGCGGTAAACCTAATGTCTTAGATCATTTTTCCTAGGAAACCGTTTTGAGGCAACTATGATCTTTGGACAAGAGGGGGACCTCTAAAACTTCCTATACTCAATGACCACTTCCGGAGGCAACCAAGTGAGGTGTACCCTAAGAGTGCGAATGTGCGAGTGTGTTGTTTTCAGTTATTTTGTCTTTGTACATGTTATGGGTTATCTATATTGATTTTAGGTTCATACATTCGATCTTGTCATGCATTCCCTATTACCAAACATCTAACAATTATAAGTTGCGAAAATTAAATTGCGGAAATTAAATCTAACTATTACAAGGCGTCGGGCATTTACATCGCCATAAACAACCCTTAAAATTAAAATGCGGAAAATCAAAGAAAGCGATAAAATAATTTAAAGTCCTATTTAAAGCTATTACATTCCGGAAGCAAGTACAATAATATGAAAATATGGATCGCGTGCGAGAAAATTAAATCGGGCGCATTTTTTAGGGGTTTGACCCTTTTTGAAAAGAAAGCATTTTTTTGTTTATTTTTGAATTAAATGGAATTAAATCTAAGTTAATTATTAAATAAATAAATTAATTAATTAATTAAAAAAAGTATTTTTGGATTTTTTGAGTATTTAAAGAAATAAAATAAATTTGGTCAAAGTTAATAAAACCTAATTTTCTACATTAATTTTAATCATTTTCAAAAGTATTAAAAGTTGACCCTAATTAAAACTAAGTTAATTAATTAATATTTCTTTACAAAAATAAAAATGATGAATTTAATTTTAATAAATAAAATATATTTTTGTGTTTATGATTTTATGAGAAAAAAGTTTAATTGCTTAGTAATTTAAATAATAAAATAATAATACAAAAACAAATAAATAAAATGAAAATAAAAAGAGAAATAGAAATAACCCAAAGGGGGGTTTGGGCCCAAATCAGGATGTTTGTTCAGCAATTCAGAGGCCCATTTGTGCAAGCCTCGTTGACTTTCCATGATCTCACGTGCGCATGTTGACTAGAGCACATGGTGGTCTTTCATTCTGGGCCATCAGATTTGGCCTGGAGGCCATCTGGCAGGCATCTGAAGGAGGGTCCATGGTATGCTACGCCTTTGATACTGCATGTGATTGCTTGGCTGAAAAATGCAACAAATAATATGGGGACTTGGGATTCGAACCCAGGTCCCATTGGATTTTGCACAACACGCTTGCCAACTCAACCACTGCATTTTGTTTGTTAATGGATAGATAACAATTATTATAAAGAAAAAACAATTAATACGCTGGAATTAAAAAACACGCGCCAAGATTTTGAATGGGCCAGTTGGAAGAGGACACGTCTTCGTTTTCTCCACTGAACCCTGGTTCGTTTTCTTGCGGATTTGAATCCGCAACTAAATCCCTAGGTTGATCCTAAAATCTTCTCTAGGCTATGGAAACGAATTCTGAGACCATCATCATGCTCGTCTCTTCCTCCTGAACACGCTCATGGCCATTGTTTGCATAAATTTTGCCTGAAACTGAAACGCCTAAAAACAAGAACCAAAAACCCTAGTTTCGGGTATGGCATTACAGGCTATGAAAACAAAATTGGTTAATGCAGAAAGTCTCTAAATGGACCGATTAGCCTGATTGTGCAAAGATTTTGGCAAAAAGATGCAAGAATAAGAGGATGCGTTTTCAACTGTAAGGCGAGTTTCAGAGAGACTTACAGTGCGATTCAGGAGAGGAGAGAGCTTGATTTTGATTGAAATAGACTCAGTGGATGTCCAGCAAGGGGTCTACGTTGAGTTTTTGCTTTGAATCGGCCTCCAAGAGTGATTTTGATTCCACACTTTTTCAAGCTTTTTTCAAGTTTGGTTTTTCTGATTTGGCAGCTTCTAGGTTCTGATTTTCGTGCCTTTGCATTGTATATGTATAAGGCATTGTATTAGGTCAAATATTTGGACTTGAATCCTTATGCATTGATGATTGAAGATGTAATTTTATTCTCCATTGAAAAAGCTTCCAAATTTGTCAAAAACCAATATTTTGTGCATGATATGGCTTGATACGAGTTTGATCCTGTCCATGATGATAATTAAAGTCTGTATCAATCAAAAAGATACCAAGTTATTAAGATTTAGATTTTATTTGGATTTAAATTGATTAAAAATGAATTAATTCAATATAATAGAAAAATTAATAATTGGACACAAGACTGAAGATAGGACACGTGTGTAGTGTAACAAGATCAAATCAAGTGGAAAAAGTGGGTCCATTTGACAAAATTTGAAGTTTTGGGGATAGTTGACTTTTGGCAATTTTGGAAAAATGGCCAACTTCAACAATGCATAACTTCTTCAATTTTGAACTTTTGGAGGTGTTCCTTGACTTTTTAGAAACCTTGAGATGTCCTCTAATCAACCCTTTTTGTCTCATCTCATTTTGATATTCCATGCTCAAATTTTAAGCTTTGGAAAAAAAGGTGTTTTTGTTGACTTTCAAAAATGACATATAATGTCCAAATTTGTAACTTTTTGTGAGTGCATTTATTGATCTTGGGTTGTGAAGATGGATTGTAGGAAATTGAATCCTCTTAAAAATGAGATTTGGATGGGTCATTTCTCATAAAGTATGAGAAATTTATGCTTGGTCAAAGTTTAGTTGACTTTTCCTACAAAACCCTAATTTAGCAACTTTTGAATCTTGATGAATTTTGAGCAATCCTTGATGAATCATGATAAAACCTTGATAAAATGATGAATTATCCTTCAAAATGAGAATGTTGACAAAAAAATCTTGAAGTTTGACTATTGGTAGGTCACAGTTGACTTTTGCCCTAGCACAGTCGATTTTTGGACCCTTTGAGCAATTGACTGACCAAACTTCCTCTGCAAGGCTTGAAATTTGACAAGGATGACCTTATGAACATATTAGGACATTGGGGAGAACTTGAGGTCATTTGGATGCAAGGACCTTTGTGATCGGTGGGAACGAGAACTGACTGTTTTTGGAATGCTGGTTCGCGTTTGCGTTTGTTTTTGCAAAATGTCACGGTAAGCAAGAGTTGCCACCGTCTTTTATTTTATCCAACAAGGAAAGGACAAAAGCAAAGAAAAATTCCTTTTCGAGATGTTTCTCGGGATCAGGAGGTAGATTATAGAAAGGGAAGGTGTTAGCACCCTTTCTATCCGTGGTTATCCACGGGCTCTTAGGTACTTGCTCACTATGTTTTCAAAAGTTTGCTTTTCTTTGTGTTTGTGGGTTTTGAAAAGAGTTTTGTTTTTGAAGAGAGTGTAAGTGAGAAATGTTTGTTTTGTTATTAAAATGAGCAAGTACTTAAGAACCTCTACCTACTCAAAAAGGAATTAAACTGTGCAAATGTCCTTTAGACAGTGCTATCCCACTATTGAGGAGTAGGTAGCACCGTCGTTGGAGTTTTTCGGGTCAATTCGATTTAAGGGACGTGTGGTCACTAAAGCAACGTTAGGACGCCTTAGCGGTAACCCTAATGTCTTAGATCATTTTTCCGAGGAAACCGTTTCGAGGCAACTTTGATCTTTAGACAGGAGGGAGACCTCTAAGACTTCCTATACTCAATGACCACGTTTGAGGCAACCAAGTGAGGCGTACCCTAAGAGTGACATGTGCAAGTGTGTCAATTTTCAGTTTATATTATCTTTGTATTTTTAGGTGTTCTACCATTTGTTTTTAGATCTTGTCATACAATCCTAGTTAGCATACATCTAAGCAGTTAATATATATACAGGAATTTAAAGTGCGGAAATTGTGAATCCTACGCTATTACAAGGCTTCGGGGAGGGGAATTATTTACATGTCCAAAAATTGGGGGAATAAAGCAGTAAAGTGTAAAAGTCTTAGTTTAAGCTATTACAAACCAGTAGACAGTTATAATAAAATAAACGCGCGTGAATATGAAAATAACCTCTAAAAATCCTAAGAATAAAATCTTTTTGTTGTTTTATTTTATTTTGGGAAAATGATCTAAATCTATTTAATTTTAGTTTTTAGAAAATGTTAAGATAATTAAGAGATTAATTAACAAAGTTAATTTTAATAGAAAAAAATAGCCTAATGTTTTTTGTGGTTTTTCTTATTTTAATGTTAATTAAAAAAGATAAAAAGATGTCAATGAAAACAAAAATAAAATACAAGGGTAGATCCTTCGATCCAGGGGAAAAAAGAGCTTCGACCCAGGGAGGGAATGGAAGCTTCGATCCAGAGGGGGTCATGGTCCTTTCGATTGGGCCAGACAGTAAGGCATGAGTAGCCTTCGATCCAGGGAAGAGGATTGTCTTTTGATCATGGAGGTCATGGCTTTCGATCCAGGAATGAGATGCCTCCTTCGATCCAGCATACTAATGGGTTCAATCCAGAGAAGGTGTCTCCTTCGATCTGGAATGTTATACCTGCAAAAGTATGTTAGCGAAATAAAATGCAGGGCCTGGGTATTGAACCTCAGGCCCTTCGATCCTGCGCTTGCTGGGTCTCTTCAGGCTATGTCTGCATCAAATATTAGAAAACGATGGACATGGCCTGGGTGCCAAACCCAGGCCTCTTGATCCTGTCTAGAATAGAAAATCGAAGGTAACAACCAGTATGAATGTATTATGCAAATATGAGGTTGGATAGTTTACCCTTTCTTACCAGCAGATTGGACCTTTAATTTGGGCACTTCTTGGATGGAGGCACCTTCGATCTGGGCACTTCTGGGCGTGGATCCTTTTGTTGAAGGGTTGCTTTGTCCTGGATCACTTTTGAAAATGTGGACAACCTGTGGTGGGAAGCGTATCTCCAATGTTCCTGTTTCTCCTTCTTTGTTGTTCTCTCTATTTTATTTCTGCTGAGTTTTCTTTCTTTCACTATAATTTTTGTAATGTTTTTGTTCGTGTGTTGTAATGTGCCACTGGCCCTTGTATTTATAGGAGTGGGGGTCTAGTAACGGCAGGAGACAGCCATTAAACAGGCCATTAAAGCCAAGAGACAAGAATCAGACACATTAAATAATTTCCTTTTTTGAAATATTCATGTCTCTTTGGAATCTAGAATGAACCTGGACATGTTTTGATTTTCGAATGCCTTCAGGCCATGCTCTTCGATTGGCCTTGAGTTGCCTCCTTCGAATGGACTTCTCATGTACCTTTCGAATGAACCTTCTGAATGCTTCTTCGAATGGTCTTGAGTTGCTTCCTTCGAATGGACTTCCCATGTATCTTTCGAATGGGCCTTCTGAATGCTTCTTCAAATGGTCTTGAGTTGAACAGAAACACTCTGGTCGAATCAGCTCTTTAGGAACAGAAAAGGCAAGAATCTGGCCTTTAACTCAGGAATTAAATCCACAATCAGCATTTAATTATTTCCATATTTGCAAGGGAAACATGCCATTTTCTCATGTTCAGTGTACCTGGACATGTTTTTTGAGTGCCCTCTTGATGGCTTTGTTAACAGGCCAATCGAAAGGCTTTGTTAACAGGCCAATTGAAAGGTGCTGTTCATGTTAATCGAAGGACATGGTTAACCTTCCTGTCGAAGCTGCCTTGACACAATGCTAATCGAAGTGCTTGTCCATGCCAATCGAAATTCTCCTTCAGAATACCAATCGAAGGGTCTTTCAGAATGTCAATCGAAGGCCTTGACATAATGCCAATCGAAGTGCTTATCCATGCCAATCGAAATTCTCCTTCAGAATGCCAATCGAAGGGCCTTTCAGAATGCCAATCGAAGGCCTTGACATAATGCCAATTGAAGTACTTGTCCATGCCAATCAAAATGCTCCTTCAAAATGCCAATTGAAGGGCCTTTCAGAATGCCAATCGAAAGGTACTTAAAGCACCACTCAAAAATTTTCCTTTTTCCTTAGGCAAGGGTTTGTGATCAACCATGCAGGGGGAAGACTTTGGAAAACATGAGAGGGCAAATTTTGGGGTACAACAGTTGCCCCTGTTCAATTTTCTTAAACCTGAGGATATAGATTGGCTTTCGAGCCTTTCGTGATCCGAAGGTGGAAGATAATTGAACACTAGAGTGCCCATAAATTTGCACTCGCATGGTGTAGTATCAGCATTGTGATGTCGGGAATGGGCTTACAGATGCCATTTGGAGATTATTGGTAGCAGGATGGGCTTATAGATGCCATTTGGAGATTTTTGGTAGGAGTATGGGCTTATAGATGCCATTTGGAGATTGTTGGTAGGAGGATGGGCTTATAGATGCCATCTGCAGGAGTGTCGATCACATAAGAGATTCCTTAGCGAGAACTTGCATACCTATTATTTGTAGAAGATTCCACTGGGTAAGTCTAACTTTTGTTGAGATTTAGATAGTTTTCCTGGCTTGTTACATGTATTAATCTTCAATCTCTTCATGTAGATAATTTTCCTGGCTTGTTACAGGTATTAATCTATAATCAGTCGTCCACAGATATTTTTCCTGGCTTGCTACAGGTATTAAACTGGGACCTGAAAAGGTTGGTCGAGGAGATATCTGTCCTGGCTGGTTTCAGGTATTGATCTCTTACCTGAGAAAGAGAGTCTTCCTGGCTTGTTACAGGTGTTAATCTTCAATCTCTTCATGTAGATAATTTTCCTGGCTTGTTACAGGTATCAATCTACAATCTGTCGTCCACAGACATTTTCCTGGGTTGCTACAGGTATTGATCTGGAACTTAAAAAGGTTGGTCGAGGAGATAGCTGTCCTGGCTGGTTTCAAGTATTAATCTCTAATTTGAGAAAGAAAGTCTTCCTGGCTTGCTACAGGTATTAATCTTCAATCTCTTCATGTAGATACTTTTCCTGGCTTGTTACAGGTATTAATCTACAATCAGTCGTCCACAGATATTTTCCTGGCTTGCTACAGGTATTTATCTGGAACTTAAAAAGGTTGGTCGAGGAGATATCTGTCCTGGCTGGTTTCAGGTATTGATCTCTGACCTGAGAAAGAAAGTCTTCCTGGCTTGTTACAGGTGTTAATATTCAATCTCTTCATGTAGATAATTTTCCTGGCTTGTTACAGGTATCAATCTACAATCAGTCGTCCACAGACATTTTCCTGGCTTTCTACAGGTATTGATCTGGAACTTGAAAAGTTTGGTCGAGGAGATATCTGTCCTGGCTGGTTTCAGGTATTGATCTCTGACCTGAGAAAGAAAGTCTTCCTGGCTTGTTACAGGTATTAATCTTCAATCTCTTCATGTAGATACTTTTCCTGGCTTGTTACAGGTATTAATCTACAATCAGTCGTCCACAGATATTTTCCTGGCTTGCTACAGGTATTGATCTGGAACTTGAAAAGGTTGGTCGAGGAGATATCTGTCCTGGCTGGTTTTAGGTATTGATCTCTGACCTGAGAAAGAAAGTCTTCCTGGCTTGTTACAGGTGTTAATCTTCAATCTCTTCATGTAGATAATTTTCCTGGCTTGTTACAGGTATCAATCTACAATCAGTCATCCACAGATATTTTCCTGGCTTGCTACAGGTATTAAACTGGGACCTGAAAAGGTTGATGGTAGCCATCTTTTGATTGACCTTTCCCTGAAAAAGGTAAAACGTTAGCTGCATGCAATGTCATGATGTATGAAATGCATGATGTCATGATGTTCTCAAAATAAATGAGATTTGTGTTGTATGATGCGTATGCATGTCATGATGTATGAAATGCATGATGTCATGATGTTCTCAAAATAAATGAGATTTGTGTTGTATGATGCGTATGCATGTCATGATGTATGAAGATGTGATGTTTTTAGCTGGGGAAAATAAATCTCGGAGCTGCTGGCGAATAGATTTGAGTTCTTCGTTTCCGATGGGGATGATGAACGAAGATGATTGTGAGAATAAACCTGCAGGAGAAAAGAACTCCGTTGGG
This sequence comes from Vicia faba, assembly GCA_948472305.1. Lineage (NCBI taxonomy): Eukaryota > Viridiplantae > Streptophyta > Magnoliopsida > Fabales > Fabaceae > Vicia > Vicia faba. Next base: position 300,314,735 of record OX451735.1, read on the forward strand.
GAATAAACATGATGAAGAGATTACTCTGAGGGGAAATACTCTGTGGGGGAGAGATGTTCTGCTGATGATTTTAACGATAACTCCACCGGGGATTCCGTTGATAAGCTCTGTTGGGGATCTTGATGATGAATTCCACTGGGGATGGATTACCGTTGCTGGTGATATTGAATCTGTTGAGGATAGAAGTCCTGCTTGGGGAAAGAAAGAACCTAGTTGGGGATGATCTTTCAGTTGCAACTTGCTAAGGATGACCCAGTTAGACTCTTGTGAGGAGGACCTTCTGAATTTGGCTGAGGAGATACATTTGTATTCTGCTGGGGATAGGCTTCCAGAATCTATTGGGTAAGATGATTCAACTCTGGCGGGGAAGCCTTTTTTAGACTGCGCTGTGGAAATGACTCCACCGGGGATATCTTGTATTCCTCCGGGAAACATTCTTATACTCTGTTGAGGAATATTAAGACTGCCGGGGATGCTCTTACGCTTGCTGGAGAATGTCTTTATACTCTGTTGGGGAATATTAAGACCTTCTGGGGATACCCGACCTTTTCAGGGCTGATGGTAGACCAACTCTGCTTGGGGAGAGTATTGCCGACTCGTCCGTAGTTGCAAGTTTTAGCTGAGAGAGCTATCATTACTGTCTTATCCTGCAGGGAGTGATAGTATCTTAGCCATATTCTTCAGCTGAATATATACCTTGGTACCTGGTGGACAGAGTAACTTGTACAGTTCTGACAATTCTTATTTGCCCCTGTTTTTGCAGGAGAAGGTGCCTGCGGAGGCCCTGTGGATCGAGTATTATCCCAACCTATGAGGTGCTTGGTCATTTCCGATTGAAGTGACAAATCTTCTTCTGGTAGGCAAGTGACGAGATGACGGGACATAGTCGTACGCTTTAATCCCTAATTTTTGCCTGGACCGCTCTTTCGGGTTTTCAGTCCATCGGGATACCCTTTTTTGCTCAAGCCGCCTTTTAAGGTTTTCGACTTGCCGGGTGTACATATTTTTTCCATTTTTTATCCCTTATTTTTGCCCGAACCCTTTTGATTCGCCGGGAAGCCCTTATTTTTTGCTTAGGCCAGTCAACCTAACGGGTCTTTGATTATGCGTAGTACTTTTTTGACTATGTCCACGCTCTCATAGTGTAGGGAGGTGTCACTGTCAATAGCGTTGTGTTGCCATACTACCATAAGATGTTTGATCATGCAAGATTCGTTGTTGGAATCCATGTCTAATGCCCCAAGTAACTCAGATGGAGATCTTCCCCTGGCTATTTGGCATCTTTGAGAGACTCCTTGAATCTTGACTGGGCTGCCCCAGGTGTGCTGGATAGTGACGTGTCATGCCCCCTTGTTGATAGGAGATTTGTCAATGGAAGTGTCATCCTTTTTAAAGTGATTTTGTTCACGGAGAGGGTTTTTGTTCATCGGATATTCGTTGTGTGAATTTCTCCACTGTCAAACAAATAGCCAAATGCAAACAGTGATATTCAAATAATGCAAAGTTTATGCTTGTCTCGAAGTTTTGAAAATGCATTTTTCAGTAAAACAGGAAAATTTTGTAAAATGTGATGTCAACTGAGGATTTACAGCAAGCCCTACAGGAGTCAGGATACCTTTTGTAACAATATGCTTTCGGACTAACCCATGCTTCAGCTAGGACTTTTAAGGGTTATAACGTGGCCTGGTTCACGGTTTAAGAAACAAAGGATAAAGGCTCAAAGTATATTTGTACCCACCCGCTCTTCGTGATGTTCTTCAATCCTAAACTCAGTTAATTGTGCGCCGAACTCTATTCGAATTTAGAACGACGTTTTTGGTGATGGTTCTCACAAGTTGAATTTGTTGGAAGGCAGTCATTTTTGTAACATTTTTCATGTTGTTGAGGATTTGTAGAGACCTCGTTCTTTTGATTTGTTATCCCTAACTTTTGCCTGACTGTTCCTGTTTTCGAGATTACAGTCAGCGGGATGCCCCAAATTTCTTAAGCCTCCTTTATAGATTTTGGCTCAGTGGGCTTTTCTCTTTTGAGAGATTGACTGCCTATGAGATAAGGAACCACCACTGTCTTTTGATTCCAGAGGAATGCTTTTGATGTCGTTCGTTGTATTATGAACTGAGAGTTGTGCGACTTCAATGCGCATCTTTTTGAATTAACTGAGAGACTACCCTGCCCCAGGTTTAAATTAAAGGTTTCAATTTGTGTTTAAAACAGAAAACTTCTACTTCTTTGGCTCGAAGGGGTTGACTAGGGATTATCTTCCTTATAACTCCAGTGTTTAGGATTTGAAAGAATGCTTGTACATCGTCAGCAAGGTCTGTCCAAAAGCATACTGTATGAGATTATGGCATTGTTTCATCATCCTCCCTCTAAAGGCTTGTAACTTTTAGCAAGAGTTGAATGTCATAAAGTGAGTAAAAAGCATAGTTTAAATGTAATGAAAGGATGAATTCAAGACAAACATATGCAATGCATTAATGAAACAGAGTTTGACATTAATAGATAATTGTTTGAATAACAAAAGAAATTACAACTTGAAAATTCAAATGAAACAAAGACATTCTCAATGATTTGGCGTAGGATCAGTGATCAAACTTGATCTCCTTGGCATCAATCATGTCTTGGACCTTGTTCTTCAGAGCCCAGCAATTGTTTGTGTCATGTCCCGAACTGTCAGAGTGGTATGCACACCTTTCATTGGGATGATAGGTAGGAGCGGAAGTATTTGGGTTCCGGGGAGGAGCCTTTAATGTAATCAGCTCTGCCTTCAACATGTGTTGTAGCGCTTGAGTCAGTGACATGTTGATCTTGGTAAATTTCCTCCTGGGCATGTTTGGCTTACTCTGATCAACCTGTTGTTTTTGGTGAGGTTGTTGTTGGACCCTTGAGGTAGTAGCAACTTGGAGAGGTCCATTCTTTACCAAACCAAACCCTTGTCTTCTTAGAGGATGATCAATGACTTGGTCCCCAATTTTGACTGTTTGCTTCATGTTGTTGTATCTGTCTTGATGAAGCTGGCTGATAATGGTTCTCAGCTCTTCTTGTTCCCGAGCTAAGCCTTGGATAAGGGCCATCTGCCCCAGCATCTGTGTTCTCATTGCATCTACCTCAGCTTGCAGATGTTTCAGCCGTTCGTCCTTATTGTCTTCAGGACTTTTCTTGACCAAGTTCCCCATGAGAAGTGTTCTCAATTCTTCCTGCCCCTTGGATAGGTTTAGGAAGATTTCCCTGAACTGAGTCTCTTGAGTATGAAAATATTGGTTGTCTTGTTGGAGAGCCATTGCTGAAATAAACAGCGAGAACATGAGAGACCTGTACTGGAAGACCTGTTATGCAATGATATGTATGATATATGTATGCAATGTTTTCAAGGATCTCGCGGGGTAAACAAGAAACTGTTAGAATTTGAATCTGGTAGCTTGATTGAAGGAACTTCATGTTGCTGAGAGTCCTTCCTCAAGAGTCAAGCTCACCATATCGAGTGGGTCATAGCCCCTGACTCGAGTTATCGTGCTTGGATTTCTAGACAACCTTGGCTAGAGGAAAATAAATCCCCTTTGCCCCTTGCTAGACTTTTGATTTACTATAACCTGCATCACAGACCCTTGAGATCCTTGAAATGGTTAAGGAAATGCTAAGGCATGATGCTATGATGTGTATGCTATGCGTTTAAGCACAAGTGTGAGGTGATGTAAGTAAGCCCTGCAATAAATCCAGATTATTGGATAAGGACTGTAAACAAAACCTGCAAGGAACTCATGTTGTCAGATAACAAGGATGTGCAAGTAGTTCAAGTTTGAAGGCACACAAGTCACACATATAGCCTTAAGTTTAGGCTGGCATGGAGTTTCATAGGTAAGTACCCTCTTGAGCTTAGTTGTCTCAAAACCTGTCCTATACATAGTAATCGGGATCTAAGGAGCTCAATATCATTGGATTGTTTTCTATGTTCATCGTTTCGGTTTAGCCACTTAACTGGCGACCAAAATATTCCAAGAAAATAACCCTCAATGAGTGTAGTATCGAGTATCTACCAACTTCGGACTGCACCAAAGTCGGTCATCTCACTACCCCTAAAAAAGGCCAAGATGGTCAAGTAAGGTTCTAAGGTCAATTGATGCTTCACGACACCACGCGGCGGCCCCGTACTCTCCTTGACTTAACTCAAGGGTTACCGGTACTCACCGAAGTGCCAAATCAACGTAGCTACTGTTTCAACCATGTCGGTATACCCCGCACAGTTCCCTCACAGTTTGTTGCTACTTACCTAAAGGGTATCCCCAGATCCGGGTTAGGATCTATAGAACTCCGATACAAACCCACAAAATTTAAAGCATACAAAGCATACAATTGAAAACACAAGTGATCTAATCCTAAGGTACACCTCGCTCTTAATTCCCCAGCAGAGTCGCCAGTTCTGTGATCGGTAGGAACGAGAACTGGCTGTTTTTGGAATGCTGGTTCGCATTTGCGTTTGTTTTCACAAAATGTCGCGGTAAGCAAGAGTCGCCACCGTCTTTTATTTTATCCAACAAGGAAATGACAAAAGCACAGAACAATTCCTTTTCGAGATATTTCTCGGGTTCGGGAGGTAGATTATAGAAAGGGAAGGTGTTAGCACCCTTTTTATCTGTGGTTATCCACGGGCTCTTAGGTACTTGCTCACTATGTTTTCAAAAGTTTGCTTTTCTTTGTGTTTGTGGGTTTTGAAAAGAGTTTTGTTTTTGAAGAGAGTGTAAGTGCGAAAAGTTTTGTTTTGTTTTTAAAATGAGCAAGTACTTAAGAACCTCTACCTACTCAAAAAGGAATTAAACTGTGCAAATGTCCTTTAGACAGTGCTATCCCACTATTGAGGAGTAGGTAGCACCGTCGTTGGAGTTTTTCGGGTCAATTCGATTTAAGGGATGTATGGTCACTAAAGCAACGTTAGGACGCCTTAGCGGTAACCCTAATGTATTAGAACATTTTTCCGAGGCAACCGTTTCGAGGAAACTTTGATCTTTAGACAGGAGGGCGACCTCTAAGACTTCCTATACTCAATGACCACGTTTAAGGCAACCAAGTGAGGAGTACCCTAAGAGTGACATGTGCAAGTGTGTCAATTTTCAGTTTATATTATCTTTGTATTTTTAGGTGTTCTACCATTTGTTTTTAGATCTTGTCATACAATCCTAGTTAGCATACATCTAAGCAGTTAATATATATACAGGAATTTAAAGTGCGGAAATTGTGAATCCTACGCTATTACAAGGCTTCGGGGAGGAGAATTACTTACATGTCCAAAAATTGGGGGAATAAAGCAGTAAAGTGTAAAAGTCTTAGTTTAAGCTATTACAAACCAGTAGACAGTTATAATAAAATAAACGCGCGTGAATCTGAAAATAACCTCTAAAAATCCTAAGAATAAAATCTTTTTGTTGTTTTATTTTATTTTGAGAAAATGATCTAAATCTATTTAATTTTAGTTTTGAGAAAATGTTAATATAATTAAGAGATTAATTAACAAAGTTAATTTTAATAGAAAAAAAACTAGCCTAATGTTTTTTGTGGTTTTTCTTATTTTAATGTTAATTAAAAAAGATAAAAAGATGTCAATGAAAACAAAAATAAAATACAAGGGGAGATCCTTCGATCCATGGGAAAAAAGAGCTTCGACCCAGGGAGGGAATGGAAGCTTCGATCCAGAGGGGGTCATGGTCCTTTCGATTGGGACAGACAGTAAGGCGTGAGTAGCCTTCGATCCAGGGAAGAGGATTGTCTTTTGATCATGGAGATCATGGCTTTCGATCCAGGAATGAGATGCCTCCTTCGATCCAGCATACTAATGGGTTCGATCCAGAGAAGGTGTCTCCTTCGATCTGGAATGTTATACCTGCAAAAGTATGTTAGTGAAATAAAATGCAGGGCCTGGGTATTGAACCCCAAACCCTTCGATCCTGAGCTTGTTGGGTCTCTTCAGGCTATGTCTGCAGCAAATATTAGGAAACGATGGACATGGCCTGGGTGCCAAACCCAGGCCTCTTGATCCTGTCTAGAATAGAAAATCGAAGGTAACAACCAGTATGAATGTATTATGCAAATATGAGGTTGGATAGTTTACCCTTTCTTACCAGAAGATTGGACATTTAATTTGGGCACTTCCTGGATGTAGGCATCTTCGATCTGGGCACTTCTGGGTGTGGATCCTTTTGTTGAAGGGTTGCTTTGGCCTGGATCACTTCTGAAAATGTGGACAACCTGTGGTGGGCAGCGTATCTCCAATGTTCCTGTTTCTCCTTATTTGTTGTTCTCTCTATTTTATTTCTGCAGAGTTTTCTTTCTTTCACTATAATTTTTGTAATGTTTTTGTTCATGTGTTGTAATGTTCCACTGGCCCTTGTATTTATAGGAGTGGGGGGTCTAGTAACGGCAGGAGACAGCCATTAAACAGGCCATTAAAGCCAGGAGACAAGAATCAGACACATTAAATAATTTTCTTTTTAGAAATATTCATGTCTCTTTGGAATCTGGAATGAACCTGGACATGTTTTGATTTTCGAATGCCTTCAGGCCATGCTCTTCGATTGGCCTTGAGTTTCCTCCTTCGAATGGACTTCTCATGTACCTTTCGAATGAACCTTCTGAATGCTTCTTCGAATGGTCTTGAGTTGCTTCCTTCGAATGGACTTCCCATGTATCTTTCGAATGGGCCTTCTGAATGCTTCTTCGAATGGTCTTGAGTTGAACAGAAACACTCTGGTCGAATCAGCTCTTTAGGAACAGAAAAGGCAAGAATTTGGCCTTTAACTCAGGAATTAAATCTATAATCAGCATTTAATTATTTCCATATTTGCAAGGGAAACATGCCATTTTATCATGTTCAGTGTACCTGGACATGTTTTTTGAGTGCCCTCTTGATGGCTTTGTTAACAGGCCAATCGAAAGGCTTTGTTAACAGGCCAATCGAAAGGTGTTGTTCATGCTAATCGAAGGACATGGTTAACCTTCCTGTCGAAGCTGCCTTGACACAATGCTAATCAAAGTGCTTGTCCATGCCAATCGAAATGCTCCTTCTGAATACCAATCGAAGGGTCTTTCAGAATGCCAATCGAAGGCCTTGACATAATGCCAATCGAAGTGCTTGTCCATGCCAATCGAAATGCTCCTTCAGAATGCCAATCGAAGGGCCTTTCAGAATGCCAATCGAAGGCCTTGACATAATGGCAATCGAAGTACTTGTCCATGCCAATCGAAATGCTAGTTCAGAATGCCAATCGAAGGGCCTTTCAGAATGCCAACTTAAAGGTACTTAAAGCACCACTCAAAAATTTTCCTTTTTCCTTAGGCAAGGGTTTGTGATCAACTATGCAGGGGGAAGACTTTGGAAAACTTGAGAGGGCAAATTTTGGGGTACAACAACCTTTATGCAACATAAAACCCTAATTTGAGGTTGACTGCCTTAGGAGATGATTTGACTGTCCAACTCTTGAGCAACTTGAGCCATTTGGAGATTCTTCTTGCAATGTCTTGGGAAATATGAGAGGGCAAATTTTGGGGTACAACACATTCTTATTAACCATTTCAAGGATTTTGAGATTTCTCTTTGTTCCTGTTTTGTAGGACATGGCTTCCACCCATAGAAATACCACCTGAATCAACTTCATAAGGGTACCTCCTCAACTCAAGGAATTAGCATCAAGGGTTCCTGAAAATTCTCCGTTCAACAAAAGATATTGTCGACTTATCAACCTGACTACCTCAAGCTTTGATGAAGACATGTTAAAGGTGCTTTTTTAGTTCTTTGATCCTATGCATCATTGCTTCACATTTCCCAACTATCAAATAGTGCCCACAACGGGAGAATTCTCTAAACTTCTAGGAGTTCCTATGCTTGATCAAATACCATTCACCTGTTTAGAGGAAATTCCAAAGCCTGAATTTACTGCCAAGGCCTTGCATTTGAAGAGTTCAGATATTGTAGCCAATTGGGAGACAAGAAGTGGGGTCAAAGGCTTTTTGTCTAAGTTCTTGATGGAGAAAGATATATTATTTTGGGATGCCATGGACTTGCAAGCTTTTGAAGAGTTTTTGGCTCTTCTAATCTACAGTTTGGTACTGTTTCCTAACCCGGACCAACTCGTAGATGTGAATACCGTCAAAATTTTACTTACTTGCAATCCTGTGCCAACATTTCTTAGAGACATTTTACACTCTCTTCATACTCGCACTATGAGGAAACAAGGGACTCTTATGTGTTTATTTCCTTTACTGCCTAGGTGGTTTATTTCGCACCTCCCTCGATTGGTACTGAAGAATGAGCAAAGCTTGAGATGGTCTCAAAGGTTGATGATGCTCTCTCATTATGATATCCATTGGTGCTCTTGATCTCAAGAAGACATTATTATCATTTATCATTGTGGGGAGTTCCATAATGTTCCACTCTTGGGCATTAGAGGAGGTATCACTTATAACCCTTCTCTAGCCTTATGACAATTTGGCTATGCTCGAAGAAATGGTCCCCATGACGCACTCATTCAAGGAATTATATTCGACTGTAAGAACGATGTCCAAGGTTATCATCAAAGGTTTGTGCATGCTTGGGGCATGATAAGCAAGGTTGATAGCAAGAATTTGGGGAATAAGAATTCCATCCCTCTTGAGCCTTATCTTAAATGGGTACGAGCTCATGCTCAAAGTCTCGTGATGCCATATCCTGTTATTCTACCAATAATTGTGGAGCCCCTTGCCAAGAGAGACATTCCTCATACCATTCTCCATCCTAACATGCCTACCGACTTCGAGGATTTCCGAGGATCCTGGATTCAACTCAAAGGGGAGAGAGACACCTATGAAGCCCAATTCTATACAAGTGAGAAAAGGTGTTGGAGCTCACAAGGCAACTTCACGAGGAACAAAGCCTGAATGCCTACATTGCACCAATGCTGATACGCCCGTAGAAGACTTGAGCCTTTTGTTTTAGGAGTTTATTTTGTATCATTTTGAAATATTTTTGTTTCTTACATTGTAATCCTGAGAGGCATTTGTAATTCCTGAATTTATTAATGCAATTAATGTTTGTTGTCTTCTCTTTGTCTAGCAAATTTAAATTTCTTAAAATCCTTGAAAACATTGCATTCGCATAGCATGCATCATATCATAAGCAGGTTTTCTGAATCAAGTTTCCTCATCTTTTTACTGTTTATTTTAGTATAAGATGAATCTCGAGAAAACTCTCAAGGACTTACAGACTCAACATTCTCAATTCCAAGAGACTCTGCTCAACTTAGCAAAAGGGCAACAAGAAATGATGGCTCTTCTTGTTACGAAGAAGAAGACAAAGAAGAAAGTTGTAATCAACATGGGGAAGAGGTGTAAAGGGCCCGTCAGACAAGTTAAAGTTTAAGAGGACTCCTCCTAAGAGGATGAGAATCAAGAGGAATATTCTAGAAGCACCCGTGCTGGGGGTGGAAACAATCAAATCTCTAAAGACGAGGATTATTTTGACGAGCAATATCCACCGACCGATGACAAGTATAAGCAACTAGAAGATAGATTGAAGGTTGTAGAAATTAAAGTTGTGCATGCCTTGGACTTCGGTGACTTGGGTTTGGTTCTTGGGGTAGTCATTCCCCATAAATTCAAAATCCCTGTTTTTGCCATGTACGATGGTGTCTCATGTCCGAAGCTTCATCTAAGATCTTACGTCCGCAAAATTCAGCCGCATTACCACTAATAAGAAACTGTGGGTGCACTTTTTTCAAGAAATTCTATCTGGGACGCAGTTGGAGTGGTTTTACCAACTGGAAGGGACCAACATCCATAATTGGGAGGATTTGGCCACTTCCTTTTACCGCCAATATCAATATAATGCTGATCTTGCACCAACTAGGGTGCAATTACAAGGAATGACCATGGGTTCCAACGAGGGCTTCAAAGAATACGCTAAAAAATGGAGAGATCTGGATGGCACGGTGCAACCACCCTTAACTGATAGAGAGTTGGTAGACATGTTCATAGGAACATTGACTGGACCATTTATAAACTTACTGATTGGAAGTTCATCATCTGGATTCACTGAATTAATCTTGACTGATGAGAGGGTTGAAAACAGGATTAAAAGTGGGAAGGTACCCATGGCCTCTACCTCAAATGCTGTGAAGAAGCCATTTATTGGTAAAAAAGAGACTAACATTATGCAAGGGTCAAGGAGTAATGCTAGGAAGGACTGTCATCAGTCAATAAGTGCAGTTGTAATCTCCAATCCAATTTCTACTCAAAGACCATAATAACAAGCTAACCAAAAAAGACCAGACATATCGAGGAGACAACTTACTAGAATCATAATGTCACTATCTCAAGCCCTACAACACCTGTTGAAGGCCAATTTGGTAACATTGCGGGATCCCCCTTCAAATCCTAATGTTTCATCCCCAAAATATAACCCGAATGCAAAATGTGCTTACCACTCCAATAGTCCCGGACATGACACTGATCATTGTTGGGCGTTTAAATGAAAAATCCAAGACCTAATTGATAACAAGACAATTGAATTTGACCCTCCGCCAACTCCCAACATGATCACCGCACCCATTCTAAATCATGGTAAGGTGTCAATTATATTGAAGATGCTTCTTTTGTTTCCTCCGTCAATGACTTGACCACTCCTATGGACATTGTTAAAGAGAATTTGTTTAAAGTTGGGGTATTCCTTGGATGCCTTGAAGACTATTGTGGTTGTGCTGAACAAATTAATGGTTGTGAATGGCTGAAGAAAGGTGTGCAACACCTGATGGATAGTCATGAGATTCTATTTGAAATAACTCCATATGTGAAAAGTTTGACCCAAAGTGTATCTTAATAATTTGAAGACTTATCCATCATTACTATCTCAAAAAAACCTGTTGTACCCCAAAATTTTCCCTCTCATATTTATTAATGCATGTCAAGTGAGGTCCCCAAGTGGCTCAAGGAAGTCCAAGAGTTGACCAGACAAACTCTCTCCTAAGGCAGTCCACCTCAAATTAGGTTTTCATTTTTGCATCAAGATGCTGGAGTCCAAAGGATCCCAAATGCTCACCATTGTCCTAATATGTTCTCAAGATCATCCATGTCAAGTTTCAAGCCTTGCTGAGGAAGTTTGCTCAGTCAAATTGCTCAAATGCCTGAAAATCGACTATGTTAGGTCAAAAGTCAATTGTGGTCCACATACAGTCAAACTTCAATATTTTTGGTCAACATCCTCATTTTGAAGTATTATTCATCACTTGATCAAGTTTTGATTATGATTCCTTAAGTATTGCTCACAATTCATCAAAACCCAAAAGTTGCCAAATTAGGGTTTTGCAGGAAAAGTCAACTCAACTTTGACCAAGCATAACTTTCTCATACTTTATCAGAAATGACCCATCCAAAGATCATTTTGAAGAGGATGCAATTACCTACAATTAATATTCATCCTATAAGTTCAAAAATATGCACTCACAAAAATATATGAATTTTGACATTATAGGTCATTTTGAAAAGTCAACAAAAACACCTTTTGGGTCAAGGCTTCATACATGAACATGGAAGATTCAATTTAGATGAGACTAAAATGGTTGCTTAGTGGACATCCTAAGCTTTCTAAAAAGTCCAAGAACACCTCTCTATGGTCAAAATTGGGAGAGTTATGCATTGGCCAAGTTGACCTTTTTTACAAAATTGCCAAAAGTCAAACATGCTCAAATTTGCATATTTTGCTAAATGGGCCCAACTTTTTATGCTTGCATCTCATTCCTAACATAGTCCACGACCTATGGGACCCTACATGCTTTATTTATTCATTTATTTAATTTATTTTTATTTTTATTCATTTAAAATTCAAATAAAATCAAATAAATCCTAATAAATCATATATTGTATTTTAGGGATGATTTGTGCATTGAAAAAAAGATCTCGTATGCTGACAATTGAAGATCAACTCGTGCAAAGGCAATTTGGTTTGAAAAAGATTGGATTTGAGCAAAATTGGAAAGGAATCATATGCATTGAAAGATCAAATCAAATCTCCATGATGAGTAAGATTGAGGTCGTTTTTGTTGACCTAATAGCTTGAATTACATATACAGAAGGAGACAAAAGCATAGAGAGGTTGGGAACAGTCATGCAGAAAAGAGAAGAAAACTTAGAATTTTTGGCAAAGAACTTGAGATCCAAATTCTGGAATAGAGGACCTTGGAGAGCAATTCAAGGCCAGAAATCATTCACACGGTTTGCACAATTATTCAAATTTGATTACTGTAATCCTTGCATGTTCAACACATTTTAATTGTGTATTTGTATTCATCATCATGTTTGCAATGTTTATGGATAGTTTGATTTGAGTTACAGTGTAGGAATAAGATTTTTCCATTGTTAGGGTTTCGTGCTCCAATTTAGGGCTTTGGTTTGCAAGCGAAATTAGACAGGATAATGGGTACCATAATGATCAGAATTTCAAACCCAACCGATCCATGGTCCCCAACTGAATTTATATTGCATATGCTTGATTTTAGAATGACACAGGTTGCAGCAACAGGCATGCGTCTGTAGGTAAAGGTTCAGAACCTAAAACGACGGTTCCAAGGAAGAAGACAACAGTGTGTCAATACCTGATTGGCCGATTCAAATTCTGGCGCATTGTTCTAGCCAGAAACCTATTGTTCTGATATATTATTTGTTTTTATTATATTAACAAGTTGACATCCAGCGCAGTTGGTCATAAGAAGGAAGTCAGAAGCTCATTGTTCTGGGTTCGATCCCAGGCGTGAGCTTTTGGTATTTTCCCCTGTGTTTTCATCAAATCCAGCACGCGCACCTTCTGAAGACTATCACCTTCTGGATCCACTAGCCAGAACCAGATCCAACCCAATATCCTTCTGGATCCACTAGCCAGAACCAGATCCAGCGCAATATCCTTCTGGATCCATCATCCAGAACTAGATCCAGCGCAACATCCTTCTGGATCCACTAGCCCAAACCAGATCCAGCGTAATATCCTTCTGGATCCATCATCCAGAACCAGATCTAGCGCAATATCCTTCTGGATCCACTAGCCAGGACCAGACCCAGCGCACCTCATCCTCTGGACCCTCATCTTTTGGATCCATCTCCAATCAGACCCGCTGACAGCAGACCCTTGGGTTATTTCTATTATTTTTCTTTAATTTCTCTTCTTTAATTATTTTGTTTTTTTTAACACCAAAATTATTTTCTAAAATTAACCAATCAAAAATCACAAAAAAAGAAGATTTATTTTCTTAATAAATGTTTTTTTAATTAATTAGCATATTTGGTTTAGGGCAACTTTAATTTCTTTCACAATTAAAATTTAATTATAAAATTAGGTTAACTCTTGATTTATTTCTTTCATTTTTCTCAAATAAATAAAATACAAAAACATGTTTTAGGGTGAATTAATTAATTTATTAATTTAAAATTAATGAGAACTTAGGATTTTCTTTTTTAATTCAATTATTTCATTATTTTCTTTAAAAAAAACAAAACTGACAAAAACATGTTTTCTTTAGTTAATTACAGTTAGGTTTAATCAAGGGTCAAAACCCTAATTGTCTCGCATTTAATTCGCTGCGTGCTCATTGTTTATTTTTGTCAATATTGTTGTAACTACTTACTAGTTTGTAATAGTTTAATTTAGGGTTTTTACTTATCATTTTTCTGGCTCTTTTGGCTATGTAATTAATCCCCTTCCCCGAAGCCTTGTAATAGCGTAGATTTACTTTCTCGCATTTTAATTCCCGCAAATATTTGACTGTTTAGATGTATGCTAATAGGATTGAATGACAAGAATGCATGACAAAATTAACATGGTTAGAAAGCCCTAATGTGCAAAGATAAATAACTTAAAACAAATCACTCGCACATATCACTCTTAGGGTATACCGTCACTTCGGTTGCCTACGGTAAACGATCATTAAGCATAGGGTGTCTTAGTGGTTGCCCTTCTGTCTAAAAAAGATCAAACGTCCCATTTGAATGTTACCTCGGAAATGTTGCCTCGAATATGATCTTAAGACTATAGGGTTATTACTAAGACGTCCTAGAATTGCTTTAGTGATCATACGTCCCTTTCGAATTGACCCTTACAAACTCCAATGACAATGATACCTATTTCTCAATAGTAGGATAGCGCTGTCTAAAGGAAACGAGAATAGAAAAATCTTTTTTCGAGTAGGTAGATGCTAGTAGGTACTTGCTCAAATCAAAACTTTTCACACTTACACTTTTCAAAACAACTTCGTCACACTCTTGAGGACTGATACAAGGGTTATCATGAAGTGAAACTTTTCAAAAACAAAGCACATACACAAGAAATTTAAAAGATGAGCAAGTACCTAAGAGCCCATGGAAAACCATGGATAGAAAGGGTGCTAACACATTCCCTTTCTATAATCTACCCCCCGTACTCAGGAATATCTCAAAAAAGGATTTTTTTTTCTGTACTTTCTTCCTTTCCGATTGGATGAAATAAAAGTCAGTGGCGACTCTTGCTTACCACGACATTTTGCAAACAAAAAACACAAAACGCAAACCAGCATTTCAAAAACAGTCGGTTCTGCCACCATATCACATAAATGGAGACTCTGCTGGGGACATATAAGTGGGGTATACCTTAGGATCTAGGTCATCATAATTGCTTCTCTTGATTTATTTGTTTTCTTTACTTTTAAGGGTTTTGTTTGGGGTAACTATAGATCCTACACCCGAATCTGGGGACACCTTTTAGGTAAGTAGCAATAAATTATGAGGGAACTGTATGGTGTAGACCAATACGGTTGAAGCAGTAGCTACGTTGATGTGGCACATTGGTTGGTATCGGTATCCCTTGTGGAGAAACGAGGAGAATACGGGGCCACTGCGTGGTGTCGTTAAGCATCAACTGACCTTAGAACCTTTAATCGACCAACTTGGCCATTAGAAAGTAGTGAGATAGCTGGCCTCAGTGTAAAGCTGGGAATTGGTTGATACTCGATGCTACACTCATTGATACCATACTCTCAAGATAGTTCTGGCTGCAAGAAAAGATTGCGTGAGCTGGAACCATGACTGATGGAGTATGGTCAATGATATTGAGATCCTCTAGAACCCGGTTAATTTTTTTAGGACAGGTTGAAACCAACTTAACTTCAAGATGGTACTACCTTTGACCTCATACAAGTCTTAAACCTAAGGGCTTTGTGTGGTTTGACTGTGTTTGCAATATCTATGTTTGCTATACCTGTGGTTTACCATGACATCATGCATCATAACATGACATCCATACTTCATTATACTAACCATTTCAAAGACCAAGGGAATTTATCTTTGTTTTGTTTTGCAGATTATGGCTTCCGGGCGCTGAAATACCATCCGAGTCAACTTTGTGCAGATACCTGCCCAACTTAAAGAGCTAGTCTCAAGAGTTTCCAAGACTTCTATGTTCATTAAGAGACATGGCCAACTTCTCAACCTGGTCACTTCAAATCTTGATGAGAAGATGATGTGTGTACTTTTCTAGTTCTTCGATCCTGTGCATCATTGCTTCACCTTTCCAGATTACCAGCTGATTCCCACCTTGGAAGAGTTCTCCCACCTATTGGGCATATCCATCCTTGAACAGGTACTCTTCACAGGTATGGAAGAAGTTCCTAGACCAGAAGACATCGCCTTAGATCTGCATTTGAAACGGGCTGAGTAGTATCCAATTGGGAAACACGAAGTGGGGTTGGAGGTTTTCTAGCCAAATTTCTGATAGACCAGGATCATCTATTCTGAGATAATTTGGATTTTCAGGCTTTTGAAGATGTCTTGGCTCTACTTATCTATGGTTTGGTTCTCTTCCCAAATCCAGACTCCTTTGTAGACGTGAATGCTGTCAAGATATTCCTTTCTCGCAATCTTGTGCCTACCTTGCTTGGGGATATTCTGCATGCCCTCTATACTCATACGGTGAGAAGGAGAGGTACTCTCATGTGTTGCATTCTGTTACTGTCGAGGTGGTTTATTTCACAGCTCCCTAAATCTGTGCTGAAGAATGAAGAAGGTTTGGGTTGGTCCTACAGAATTATGTCACTTGCTCACACATATATTATCTGGTGTTCCCGAGATATGGAAGACACTGCTGTTATTAACCATTGTGGGGGATACCCTAATGTCCCATTGCTTGGAATCAGAGGAGGTATAACTTACAATCCTTTTCTAGCTTTACGACAATTTGGTCGTGCATGGAGAGATGGTCCCCATGAACTGCTTCTTGAGGACATTGCATTTGAATACAAGGAGGATGTTAAGGAGCACCGCCGGAGGTTTATACGAGCTTGGGGCATGGTGAACAGATCTGACCCCCAAGAGTTGGGACCAAAGACTTCCCTTCCTATGCAGCCTTATCTCCAGTGGGTCCGAGCTCGTGCCCGGAAGCTTGGGATGCCCTATGAGGCCGTGTTACCAGTGATCGTGGAGCCCACTAATGAAGAGGGAATTCCTTACACGATTCTCTATCCTTACATGCCCACCGCCCCTGGGGAGCTGCAGAGGTATTGGATTCAGCTGAAGAATGAGCGGGATACTTACCGGGAAAAGTACCATGAGCAAGAAAGGAAGATTTTGAAGCTCGCCAGGCAGCTCGAAGAAGAAAGAGTAATTAATGACTATATCGGCACAAAGAGGAAGCGACCTTGGGACTTTTGATTTTGCTTTTTCTAGTTTTAGATCTTGTTTTTTTTTACTTCTTTGTAAAGCCTTAAAGGCATTGTTGAACCTTTCAAAGTTAATCTAATAAAGTTTTGTTCATTTTTGGTTTACAAATTTAAATCTCCCATAGTCTTTGAAGTCATTACATGCGCATCCCATTATCATGCACATCATTACAGGTACCCTTATAGGTTTCTCATCTTATTCGCTGTTTATTACAGCAGTTATGTCTTCCGATCAAGCCATCAAAGATCTTCAGGCACAGAACGCCCAATTCCAACAGATGTTCCTAAGTCTGGCTAAAGGGAAAGAGGATCTGAAGACCCTTATTCTAAAAGAGAAGAAGAAAAAGAAGAAGGTCAGTATTCTGAACATGGGTAGAAGATTCGGAGAAAGGATAAGACAATCAGCTGATCTGACCTCCTCATCCAAGAACGGGGAGAACCAATAAAGGACAAAGGACCCTAGTCCTGTAGTTTCTGATAACGATACGGATTATGACGACGAGCAATATCCTCCTGCTGAGGATAGATACAAGCAGCTAGAAGACCGTCTGAGTGCTATGGAGATCCAGAAGATGCCTGGTTTGGATTTCAGAGAACTAGGTATGGTATTGGGAGTGGTGATCCCTCATAAGTTCAATGCTCCGGTTTTTGCCAAGTACAATGGAGTATCCTGTCTAAAACTCCATCTCCGCTCTTACGTAAGAAAAATTCAACCACACACTGCTGATAGAAATTTGTGGGTGCACTTATTTCAAGATAGTTTGTCAGAGACTCAACTTGAATGTTTTTATCAGTTGGATGGAGCCAGTGTCCGAAACTGGGAAGACCTTGCTGCTGCTTTTTACAGGCAGTATCAGTATAACGCCGACCTTGCTCCCACTCGTACTCAGCTCCAGGGTATGTGTATGGGTGCAAGTGAAGGTTTTAAGGACTATGCTCAAAAGTGGAGAGACTTGGCTGGAAGAGTCCAACCCCCTTTGTCTAATAGGGAGTTGGTTGACATGTTTCTAGGGACGCTATCTGGTCCATTTTTCAATCACTTGATCGGTAGTACGCCATCTGGGTTTACTGAGTTTATTTTGACGGGAGAAAGAGTAGAGGCTGGCATTCGAAGTGGTAAAATACAGAAGGACACCTCTTCAAGTTCAGTAAAGAAGCCTTTCACCGGTAAGAAGGAAGCTAGTGCAGATTATGGCCCGAGGGGCCAAAACAAACCTGAACACCGTCAAGCGGTAAATGTTGTAGTGATATCAAGACCCGCAGTGGCTCCACAACGCAACAATCAACAAAGGGTGGAAAGACCACAACGGAAATTTACCCGCATCAACATGACTTTGGATGAAGTTTTACCTCATCTGTTAAAATCCAACTTGGCAACCTTGAAAGAGGCTCCCAAGAATCCAAACACTGCTTCTCCCAGATACAATCCCAACGTGCAGTGCGTCTACCATTTGGAAATCCCAGGCCATGATACAAATGATTGTTGGGCTCTGAGGAATAAAGTGCAAGATTTGATGGAAGCTAAAGAGATTGAGTTTGATGCTCCGGAAAAGCCAAATGTTATAACTGCTCCTATGCCCAAACATGGTCGTGGAGTCAATGCTGTGGACACCGATTCATTTGTGACCTCTGTGGAAGAAATTTCTACTCCTTTGATGACAGTTAAGAAGAATTTGTTGTTAGCCGGTTTATTTTCGGGCTGTGGTGAAGGTTGCCACATGTGTTCAATTCTGCCTTTTGGTTTCTATTTATTGAAGTCAGGTGTTCAGCGCCTGATGGATAATAAAGAATTTTTTTTGAAAAGACTATGATTCCGTTTGAGGATGTTGCCATTATCACCATTTCTGCCAATCCTTCCAAGGTTTCCTCGAGAAAACCTGTTAGGGTTACACCCGTTCCAAGAATTGCTCCATTAATAATCACCGCTCCTAGTCCCATCCCATATATCTCAAATAAGGCTATCCCATGGCACTACGGTGCTGATGTATATTACAATGGTGTTAAACAAGATCTGAGGGCTGAAGAAACTGATACGGATATCAGTAATATTGTTGGGGCTAGCAAGGTCACCAGAAGTGGAAGACTTTTTTCTCCCGAGATTTCCCCTCCGTCTATCCATAAACCTGTTGTCATTCCATCTGCTAGTACATCAACTAATTTCCCAGTTCCTACTCCAGTTATCACCTCTATCGCTGAGCCATCAGGGACTCGAGGTAAAGAAATCATAGGTGAGCCTTCCTAGACGGAGGATCCTAAGAAAATCATCGTGGAAACCTCTAAACAAGAAATAAAGGAAATATTGAAAATTATCAAGAAGAGTGACTACAACGTAGTCGAGCAGCTGGGGCAGACCCCGTCGAAGATCTCCATATTGTCCCTGTTGTTGTGTTCTGAATCCCATGCGAAGGCTTTAATCGCGTTTCTCAAGACTGCGCATGTGCCGCAGGAAACTTCAACTGATCAGTTCAAAGATTGTGTGGCTAGCCTAACTGCTGACAATGGGTTAGGGTTTTCGGACGCGGATATGACTGCTAAGGGGAGAAATCATAATGATACTCTGCATGTGTCTCGATCGAGTGCAGGGGCACCACTATGGCCCATGTGCTGGTAGATATCGGGTCTTCACTGAATGTTCTGCCGAAGAAAGAGCTAGACCGTCTGGATTGTGAAGGTTTGATTCTAAAGCCGAGTAACATTGTGGTAAGGGCTTTTGATGGGTCAAAAAGGATGATGCACGGGGAGGTGGACATCCCTGTCAAGGTGGATTCTCAGACCTTTGGGTCCACCTTCTACGTAATGGATATCAGACCATCATATTCTTGCTTGCTGGATCGTCCTTGGATTCATAAGGCTGGGGCAATGACTTCCATGCTCCATCAAATGCTGAAATGCCCGGTGAAGGGAAAGATTGTTACGGTACGAGGTGAAGAGGAGTATATGATGAGTCATCTCAATTCCTTCCGCTACGTGGAGATGGACGGGGAATTCATAGAAATTCCTTGTCAAAATTTCGAAGAGGTCCCTCAGTTCTCGGAATCAACTGAAGTTACCACCAGCAAACCTCCATTGAAGATGGCTTCTCTCAAAGACGCCAGGGCTGTAATTGAAGAAGGTGGGTGTACCAATTGGGGTCAGCTCCCTGATTTCACTCACAAAACTGACAAATTTGGTTTGGGCTTTACTACAGAGGCTCAAAGGGTTGTTAGGCATGCACGGATCAGAAGACCTCCTATGCACATCAGCAATCGGGATTTAATGCAATTGAAGACAGTGAAGAGGATTCAGACATCGACAGCTGGATCTTCCCTACAACCAATGGTGGACTAAACAACTGGACGACGAAGGACTTCATACCTGTTTCTTTTATTCCGCAGTAATTGACTTTTTTTTTAAGATTTGTAATAAACAGTTTGAAACTTTGTGGCCCGGTGCCTTGCCTGAGGCACCTCGGCCTTGCTTATGAGGGATTATTACTTGTCATTTTCATATATCATTAAATAAAACAATGGACATTTCTTGCATTACAAATTTTGCGCTCCTTGTTTTTCTTTTATGTCTCTCACTTTATCAAAACAGCTATTTTTCTTACATACACTCACGTATCATAATGCAGATCCATATCCACTTTGGATCCCATTGATAACAGGTCTGCTACTTCCAGTTATGACATCGAAAATCCGATCAACCAAGCCGAGGACGAAGGTGAGGATGATTGTGAGGTGCGTGGAGAACTTGCTAGACTATTACTGCAGGAAGAAAGGGCCATACGGCCTCATGAAGAGCCAATTGAGTTAGTGAATTTGGGTACAGAGGAAGACAAGAAAAAGGTCAAGATAGGTGCGAATCTAGAGCCTAGTGTCAAACAACGGTTAATACAGATGTTACACGACTATGTTGAGATCTTCGCCTGGTCCTATGAGGACATGCCTGGTTTGGACACTGATATTGTGGTACATCGCCTACCGACCAAAGAAGACTGTCCTCCGGTAAAGCAGAAGGTTCGCCGTATGTGCCCTGAAATGTCCGAGAAAATCAAGGCAGAAGTCATGAAACAGTTCGACGCAGAATTTTTAGCTGTCACTTCTTATCCACAGTGGGTTGCCGATGTCGTTCTGGTACTTAAGAAGGACTGTAAGGTACGGATGTGTGTGGACTATAGAGACCTGAACAGGGCAAGCCCAAAAGATGACTTCCCGCTTCCTCACATTGACGTTCTAGTCGATAACACCGCACAACATAAGATCTTTTCTTTCATGAACAGTTTTTCTGGCTACAACCAGATCAAGATGGATCCTGAGGATATGGAGAAGACAACCTTCGTTATGTAGTGGGGCACCTTTTGCTACAAGTTCATTCCGTTCGGATTGAATAATGTCGGGGCAACTTATCAACGCGCCATGGTCGCTTTGTTACATGATATGATTCACCACAAGATTGAGGTTTATGTTGATGACATGATAGCCAGGTCTCAGACTGAGGAAGAGCATCTTGATCATCTCTAGGAACTGTTTTACAGGTTGAAAATGTACAAGCCGAGGTTGAATCTGAACAAGTGCACCTTCGGGGTAAGGTCTGGTAAGCTGTTGGGTTTCGTTGTCAGTGATAAGGGTATTCAGGTGGACCCTGCAAAGGTAAAAGCCATACAGGAGATTCCGACTCCCCGCACAGAAAAGGAAGTTAGAGGTTTCCTGGGACGTCTAAATTACATCGCCCGATTCATTTCACATCTGACTGCTACTTGTGAGCCAATCTTCAAGCTTCTGAAGAAAGGCCAAATGGTAAAGTGGAATGACGAATACCAGACCGCTTTTGAAAGAATCAAAGAATATCTTCAAGAACCGCCAATTTTGATGCCTCCAATTGAAAGAAGACCTTTGATTTTATACTTGACAGTGCTGGACAATTTAATGGGGTGCGTGCTGGGGCAGCATGACGAGTCTGGCCGAAAAGAGCATGCCATTTATTACCTTAGCAAAAAGTTTACCGACTGCGAGACCCGATACTCATTGCTCGAGAAAACTTACTACGCTTTGGCATGGGCTGCTCGCCGACTGAGATAGTATATGCTGACTCACACCACCTTATTGATATCAAAGATGGATCCAATCAAGTATATTTTCGAGAAGCCCGCTCTCTCCGGAAGGATAGCAAGATGGCAGATGATCTTAACTGAGTACGACATCCAATACACAACTCAAAAAGCAATCAAGGGGAGTGTATTGGCGGATCATCTGGAACATCAGGCCGTGGATGACTACCAGTCCATGAATTTCGAGTTCTCGGATGAGAATATCATGTTGGTAACCGACTGCGAAGAACCTGGACCGGATGAAGGACCCGAGGAGGGATCCCGATGGTCCATGTATTTTGATGGAGCCTCGAATGCGTTGGGTAATGGCATTGGCATTGTAATTATATCTCCTGAGGGCTGTCATACTCCGTTCACCACCCGATTATGTTTTAATTACACCAACAATATGGTGGAGTATGAAGTGTGTATGGGTCTTCGAGTTACTATTGACCTGAGGATTAAGTTCTTGAGTGTATTCGGAGATTCTGCTCTGGTGATCAGTCAGATCAAAGGCGAGTGGGATACGAAGCACCCAAATCTTATTCCTTACAAAGAGTATGTATTGACGTTGCTCCCACACTTTGAGGAGATAACCTTTGAACATTTCCCAAGAGAGGAAAATCAGTTGGAGGACGCGCTAGCTACTATGTCTTCTATGTTCAAAGTTAGGTGGGACAATGAAGCTCCCCAGATTACCATCGAGAGGTTGGATGAACCCGCACATTGCTGTGACATTGAGATTGAAGAGGTAGTAGATAAACCCTGGTTCCATGAGGTAAAGAGGTATCTTGAGACTCAAGAATACCCCGAGGGGGCATCTGTTAATGACAAAAAGTTTCTGAGAAGGTTCGCGGCGAAATTCTTCATCAATAATGGTATCCTCTATAAGCGTAACCATGATTCAACCTTACTGCGGTGTGTAGACAAAAGTGAGGCGGAGAGAATCATGGCAGAGTTACATGAAGGTACCTTCGAAACTCATTCCAGTGGACATACCATGGCGAAGAAAATCCTAGGGGCTGGATATTATTGGTCCACTATGGAAGCCGATTTTTATCAGCATGCTCGAACCTGTCATAAGTGCCAAGTCTATGCTGATAAGGTGCATGTACCTTCGGTTCCCCTGAATGTTTTGACAGCTCCTTGGCCCTTTGCAATGTGGGGCATCGACATGATCGGCGAGATCAGACCTACTGCGTCTAACGGGCATCGCTTCATTCTGGTAGCCATTGATACTTTACGAAGTGAGTTAAGGAAGCTTCATTTGCTACAGTAACCAAGAACGTCGTGGCGCGGTTTATATGACACAATTTGATCTGTGGATATGGTGTACCAGAGAGGATCATTACGGACAATGGTACAAATCTTAACAATACAATGATCATCGAGCTCTGCATACAATTCAAGATACATCATCACAACTCTTCTCCCTATCGGCCGAAGATGAATGGGGCTGTTGAGGCGGCTAACAAGAACATCAAGAAGATTGTGCAGAAGATGACGGTGACGTACAAAGACTGGCACGAGATGTTACCATTCGCTCTTCATGGGTACCGTACCTCAGCACGGACGTCGACAGGGGAAACACCCTACTATTTGGTGTATGGCATGGAGGCAGTCCTTCCCATCGAAGTCCAGATACCCTCTCTCAGGATCATGAAGGATGCAGGTTTGAACGAGGACGACTGGATCCAAACCCGGCTTGATCAGCTGAATTTTATCGATGAAAAGAGACTTACTGCTATCTGCCATAGTCACACGTATCAAAAGCGAATGATCAAAGCTTTTAACAAGAAAGTCAGATGTCAAGAATATCAAGTCGGGGATCTAGTAATCAAGCGCATCATACTGCCACAAGGTGATCCCAGGGGAAAATGGACCCCCACATATGAAGGGCCATTTGTTGTTAAGAACATTTTCTCGGGAGGAGCTATGATTCTAACCATCATGGATGGTGACGACCTTCCTCACCCCGTCAATGCAGACATAGTGAAAAAATACTACGTATAATCAAAGACCCGCTAGGTTGACTGGCCTAGGCAAAAATAAGTTCTTCCCGGCAAACCAAAAGGGTTCGAGAAAAAGTAAGGGGTGAAAATGAAAAAAACTGTACACCTGGCAAGTCGAAAACCTGAAAAGATGACTTGGGCAAAAAAGGGTATCCCGGTGGACTGAAAACCCGAAAGGGCAGCCCAAGAAAAATTAGGGATTAAAGCGTAACACTATGTATCATTGGATCATCTTGCAACCAGAATTCGATATCGACTATCAATCTCAAACGGCGCCAATCAATCTGATCCACCTTCGGCCAAGTAGCAAAGTGATGAGACGCTTGAAGATATAAAGGAAATAACAGAGTTGGAACCCAATGGGATTGTTTTACATAGCTGTTTTTCTTTCTTTTACATAAAATTGTATAATTTTTGTTCCCTCGGTGGCGTTCTCGTCAGCCTCTTTATACAAAAATGCCTATTACAGGCCAACATCAAAAATCAATACAATCCATTTTCACAAGAAATTTCAAGTTATTTTTATTTTTCCGTTTTGTTTTGCAAGAACGTCCAATGATTCATTTTTTATATATGCACTTGAAAATAATGGTTGCTCATAAATATTTACATAAGAAACAAAAAAATATTACTCGTAATTCCAGGAACAGGGACAAACAAGAAGTGCCTAAACCTTACAGTTACTCTCCCTATCAGGTATCGGGATAGAGCCAGCTGGAGAGCATGAGTGATGGTACGTATATTTCCCACAGAATAAAGAGTATCCAAAGAAAATGGTTCTAACTTTCCAGAACAGGACATAACTCTCCCCAGCTAAGGTTCATAATTGCAAGTGAGTCAGTAAGTTTTTTCCCAAGCAGAGTTTATTTCTCTCACAATCAGAAATTCGATCTCCGACAGAATTCATTATCACCAGCAACGGGAATTCATCCCCAGTGGAGTTTATTTCTCCAAATCAGCAGATCTATCAACAAAGTATCTCCTCTCCGACAGAGTTATTCCCCGCAGCGTTATCCTCATATAGAGTCTCGTCCGGTAGAATATTCACCAAGAAAAGGGGCAAATCCCCAGCATAATCATCTTTGTTCACCATCCCCGACAGAAGTAGAGGAACTATGGTTTTTCTAGCAATCAGGGATTTATATTCCCAGATTGAGATTGTTATGTCAACCTTTCAAGTTCATACATCATGACATATGCATACATCACATATAACATGGTCTCATTTATTTTGAGAAACGTCATCATACAATGCATCTCATGCATCGCACATAACTAACCCTATATTTCTTTCAGGAAAGACAATTATTATCAACAATTTCCAGCAGGTCCATGATCAACACTCGAAGCTAAACCAGGTAATCATTGGCGCAACGAGAACAACCCTACTATCCAGGTTCCTTCTCAGCAGCCATACTACCCAGGCTTTCATATCGAAGTAACCCTACTATCTAGGTTCCTTCTCACAACCCTACTACCCCGGCTTTCATCCCGAAGTAACCCTACTATCCAGGTTCCTTCTCAGCAGCCCTACTACCCAGGCTTTCATATCGAAGTAACCCTACTATCTAGGTTCCTTCTCAGCAGCCCTACTACCCAAGCTTTCATATCGAAGTAACCCTACTATCCAGGTTCCTTCTCAGCATCCCTACTACCAAGGCTTTCATATCGAAGTAACCCTACTATCCAGGTTCCTTGTCACAGCCCTACTATCCCGGCTTTCATCCCGAAGTAACCCTACTATCCAGGTTCCTCCTCACAGCCCTACTACCCAGGCTTTCATATCGAAGTAAACCTATTATCCAGGTTCCTTCTCACAACCCTACTACCCAGGCTTTCATATCTAAGTAACCCTACTATCCAGGTTCCTTCTCACAGCCTTACTACCCATGCTTTCATATCGAAGTAACACAATTGATTTCATATTCCCCCAGTAAGTCGCGGTGCAATATATACCCCAACTAAACACACAGTTCACTTCCGTTTCTCAAACCGGAATTATTCCCCAATAGAGTAACGGACAACTGAAGCTCCTAAAACTATATTTCTCTCAAGATAGAGACCAGCATTCCCCAGCGAAGTCCTCCTCAACAACAGGTATACAGGCTCTCGCAAAGGAATATCTTATGCGATCGACACCTCTTAGGATGGCATCTTTAAGCCCATCTTCCATAATCGACTTCCAAATGGCATCTATAAGCCCATTCCCGATATCGCAAGACAAGTATCACTTCATGCGAGTGCAAATTTTTGGGCACTCTAGTGTTCAATCAACTTCCACCTTCTGATCACGAAAGGCAGACAAGCCAATCTACATCCTCAGGTTTAAGAAGATTGAACAGGGGCAGCTGTTGTACCCCAAAATTTTCCCTCTCATATTTCTCAATACATGTCAAGTGAGGTCCCCAAATGGCTCAAGGAAGTCCAAGAGTTGACCAGACAAACTCTCTCCTAAGGCAGTCTACCTCAAATTAGGTTTTCATTTTTGCATCAAGATGCTGGAATCCAAAGGATCCAAAATTCTCACCATTGTCCTAATATGTTCTCAAGATCATCCATGTCAATTTTAAAGCCTTGCAGAGGAAGTTCGCTGAGTCACATCGCTCAAATGCCTGAAAATCGATTGTGCTAGGTCAAAAGTCAATTGTGGCCCACATACAGTCAAACTTCAATATTTTTGGTCAACATCCTCATTTTGAAGTATTATTCATCACTTGATCAAGGGTTGATCATTATTCATCAAGGATTGCTCACAATTCATCAAAACCCAAAAGTTGCCAAATTAGGGTTTTGTAGGAAAAGTCAACTTAACTTTGACCAAGCATAACTTTCTCATACTTTATCAGAAATGACCCATCCAAATATATTTTTTAAGAGGATGCAATTCCCTACAATTCATGTTCAGCCTACAAGTTAAAAATATGCACTCACAAAAAGATATGAATTTTGACATTATAGGTCATTTTGAAAAGTCAACAAAAACACCTTTTAGGTCAAGGCTTCATACATGAACATGTAAGAATCAATTGAGATGAGACCAAAAGGGTTGCTTAGAGGACATCCTAAGCTTTCTACAAAGTTCAAGAACACCTCTCTAGGGTCAAAATTGAGAGAGTTATGAATTGGCCATGTTGACCTTTTTTGCAAAATTGCCAAAAGTCAAACATGCTCAAATTTGCATCTTTTGCTAAATGGACCCAACTTTTTATGCTTGCATATCATTCCTAACATAGTCCACGACCTATGGGACCCTCCATGCTTTATTTATTCGTTTATTTAATTTATTTTGATTTTTATTCATTTAAAATTCAAATAAATCCTAATAAATCATATATTGTATTTTAGGGATGATTTGTGCATTGAAAAAAAGGATCTCATATGCTGACAATAGAAGATCAACTCGTGAAAAGGCAATTTGGTTTGAAAAATATTGGGTTTGAGCAAAATTGGAAAGGAATCATATGAATTGAAAGATCAAATCAAATCTCCATGATGAGTAAGATTAAGGTCGTTTTTGTTGACCTAATAGATTGCATTTACATATACAGAAGGAGACAAAAGTATAGAGAGGTTGGGAACAGTCGTGCAGAAAAGAGAAGAAAACTCAGAATTTTTGGCAAAGAACGTGAGATCCAAATTCTGGAATAGAGGACCTTGGAGAGCAATTCAAGGCCAAAAATCAATTCCTGGGCGTTTTAGCAAGCATTCCCAATCGTTTGCTGGTGTCAGAACATCCAGAACCTCCTCCAATCATTCACACAGTTTGCACAATTATTCAAATTTTAGTACTGTAATCCTTGCATGTTCAACACGTTTTAATTGAGTATTTGTATTCATCATCATGTTTGCAATGTTTATGGATAGTTTGATTTGAGTTACAGTGCAGGAATAAGATTTTGCCATTGTTAGAGTTTCATGCTCCAATTTGGGGCTTTGGTTTGCAAGCGAAATTAGACAGGATAATGGGTACCATGATGATCAGAATTTCAAACCCAACCGATCCATGGTCCCCAATTGAATTTATATTGCATATCCTTGATTTTTTAATGACACAGGTTGCAGCAACAGGCCTGCGTTTGTAGGTAAAGGTTCAGAACCAAAAACGACAGTTCCAGGGAAGAAGACAACAGCGTGTCACTACCTGATTGGCCGATTAAAATTCTGGCGCGTTGTTCTAGCCAGAAACCTATTGTTATGATATATTATTTGTTTTTATTATATTAACAAGTTGGCATCCAGCGCAGTTGGTCAGAAGAAGGAAGTCAGAAGCTCATTGTTCTGGGTTCGATCCCAGGCGTGAGGTTTTGGTATTTTCCCCTGTGTTTTCATCAGATCCAGCACGTGCACCTTCTGAAGACTATCACCTTCTGGATCCACTAGCTAGAACCAGATCCAGCGCAACATCCTTCTGGATCCACTAGACAGAACCAGATCCAGCGCAATATCCTTCTGGATCCATCAACCAGAACCAGATCCAGCACAACATCCTTCTGGATCCACTAGCTAGAACTAGATCCAGCGCAATATCCTTATGGATCCATCAGCCAGAACCAGATCCAGCATAATATCCTTCTGGATCCACTAACCAGGACCAGATCCAGCACACCTCATCCTCTGGACCCTCATATTCTGGATCCATCTCCAATCATACCCGCTGACAGCAGACCCATGGGTTATTTCTATTATTTTTCTTTAATTTCTCTTCTTTAATTATTTTGTTTTTTTTAACACCAAAATTATTTTCTAAAATTAACCAATCAAAAATCACAAAAAAAAAGAAGATTTATTTTCTTAATAAATGTTTTTTTAATTAATTAGCATATTTTGTTTAGGGCAACTTTAATTTCTTTCACAATTAAAATTTAATTAGAAAATTAGGTTAACTCTTGATTTATTTCTTTCATTTTTCTCAAATAACTAAAATACAAAAAACAGGTTTTAGGGCGAATTAATTAATTTATTAATTTTAAATTAATGAGAACTTAGGATTTTCTTTTTTAATTCAGTTATTTCATTATTTTCTTAAAAAAACAAAAATGACAAAAACATGTTTTCTTTAGTCAATTACGATTGGTTTAATCAAGGGTCAAAACCCTAATCGTCTCGCATTTAATTCGCCACGTGCTTATTGTTTATTTTTTCCAATATTGTTGAAACTGCTTACTGATTTGTAATAGTTTAATTTAGGGTTTTTACTTATCATTTTTCTGGCTCTTTTGGCTATGTAATTAATCCCCTTCCCTGAAGCCTTGTAATAGCGTAGATTTAATTTCTCGCATTTTAATTCCGGTAAATATTTGACTGTTTAGATGTATGCTAATAGGATTGAATGACAATAATGCATGACAAAATTAACATGGTTATAAAACCCTAATGTGCAAAGATAAATAACTGAAAACAAATCACTCGCACATATCACTCTTAGGGTATACCCTCACTTCGGTTGCCTACGGTAAATGATCATTAAGCATAGGGTGTCTTAGTGGTTACCCTTCTGTCTAAAGAAGATCAAACGTCCCATTCGAATGTTGCCTCATAAATGTTGCCTCGAATATGATCTTAAGACTATAGGGTTATTACTAAGATGTCCTAGCATTGCTTTAGTGATCATACGTCCCTTTCGAATTGACCCTTACAAACTCCAACGACGGTGCTACCTATTTCTCAAGAGTAGGATAGCGCTGTCTAAAGGAAACGAGAATAAAAACAATCTTTTTTCGAGTAGGTAGATGCTAGTAGGTACTTGCTCAAATTAAAACTTTTCACACTTACACTTTTCAAACAAATTTTCAAAACAACTTCGTCACACCCTTGAGGACTGATACAAGGGTTATCATGAAGTGAAACTTTTCAAAAACAAAGCACAAACACAAGCAATTTAAAAGATGAGCAAGTACCTAGGAGCCCATGGAAAACCATGGATAGAAAGGGTGCTAACACCTTCCCTTTCTATAATCTACCCCCCGTACTCAGGAATATCTCAAAAAAGGAATTTTTTCTGTACTTTTTTCCTTTCCGATTGGATGAAATAAAAGTCGGTGGCGAGTCTTGCTTACCGCAACATTTTGCAAACAAAAAACACAAAGCGTAAACCAACATTTCAAAAAAAGTCGTTTCTGCCACCGTATTACAAAACCTATTATGATCACCTCCAAATGTCCTATTAGGATTCCCATTGAACCAAGAATAACTATTGTTGTACCCCAAAATTTCCCCTCTCATTTTCTTTCAAGATCTTCCCTTACATGCGTGGTTGCAAACATCTGCTTAAGGAAAGTAAAATTTGAAGATGAAAAAAATGTCCTTCGATTGGAACATTAGAGCTTCATTTGATTGGAACATCAGAGCTTCCTTCGATTGGAACATCAGAGCTTCCTTCGATTGGAGCATCAGAGCTTCCTTCGATTGGAGCATCAGAGCTTCTTTCGATTGGAGCATCAGAGCTTCCTTCGATTTGAGCATCAGAGCTTCCTTCGATTGGAGCATCAGAGCTTCATTTGATTGGAGCATCACAGCTTCCTTCGATTGGAGAATCAGAGCTTCCTTCGATTGGAGCATCATGGTATCCTTCGATTGGAACATCAGAGGTTCCTTCGATTGGAACATCAGAATTGCCTTCGATTGGCATATCAGTGCAGAGATGTCTTAATCTAAAATGCCCCGATGAAGGAAATTTTGAGCACTTCGAATCAGAACTCAGAATCATCACAACAATAAAGACTGATCGAAAGAGACTTTGAAGAGGGAAACTCTGAATATTTTCAAAATTCAAGCAAGGCGCCAAATTGACCTGTCCAGGTTCACTCAGGATTCCAAAATGGCATGATATATCTCAAAGTGGCAATCTTTTAATGTGTTTGATTCTGTTTTCAAGGCCGTGTTTAATGGTTGGTCTTCAATGCCATGATTCTTTCCCCATTTCCTTGTCTCCTCCACCATCTATAAATACAAGATGTCAAATACAAATCAAAAAAGAGGAGAAAGGAAGGACTCACACGCACGCATACTGCATCACACAGATCATGTTGCCACATTTCTCAAAGAAATCCCAAAAGTGTCCCAATCGAAGCACCTTTTTGAAGGCACCTTTAGCCCAAACAAATACTAAATTCGTGTTCCTGAGCCATCCAGGAGTCCACACCAACTCCAAAGCCAACGTTTCCATACCCAAAGCTGCAGATTGAAACATATCGGCCATAGATATAATTCTAAAGTTCAATTTCTTAATCCAAGAGCATTTATTCATTCTAATGTGTTTGTGCGTGTTTGTAATGAAGCGTTAGACAAGTTACAATCCTCACAGACCTGCCATTGTTAAGACACGTGAATTTGGTTCCTTTGAATCTCAGGATTCTTGGTGTTTCAGAATAAGACGAACCCAAATTCAAATTAAGGAGAGTTTTAAATTAGGGAGTTGTTAGAGATAGGGGGTAAGGTCCCCCCTAGATCTCTAACATTTGTTCATTTTGCAAGAATATTGTTTAGGGCTTCGAAGCAGTAAGCTTCGAACTGGGTGACACAAGAACTTTCTGCCATTTTTGAACCTAGGTTCGAATCTCAGGATTCTTAGTATCACAGGATGAAATAACTTCAGATTTGAATTAGAGAGGGAATCGAAATACCTGGGTTCGACACCCAGGTCATACGTTTTGTGTTTTTTCTAAAAAACTTGCTTGTAGATCCAATGTCCCAGATCAAAGGAGTACATCACATACCATCATTAGGCACCTTCGATCAACCTTTTCTCTTGGATTGAAAGGAAGCCTTATGCCTTTCGATCCAGACATGCACCCTGCATATTACTCTATTTTTCTTTTTGTTGCTTGGCTCATTTAGTTTATCTTTTTCATTACTTTGTTTCTTCTAGTTTTTAATCAACATTAAAAGTAAAAAAACTCACAAAAAATAGACTTAGGGTTTTTCATAGTTAAAATTAATTTTTGCAAATTAATTTAATTTAATTACTTTAACTTGTTTTCTTTAAATTAAAATTAATTAGAAATTAGGTTAAAATTTCAAATCTTTTTTTCTCAATAAAATACAAAAAAAATTATAAATTAATTAGATTTTTAGGACTTTTCAATTTGTTCCCGTCTTAATCTTCGCGCGTTTCTCTTTTTTCTGTTTTATTATTTTTCAATTATGTAATTGTTTCCCGGTTTGTAATAGCTTTAATTAGCTTTAAAATTCCGCATTTTATTTTCTTGCACTCTTTATGTAATTTCCCCAAGGCCTTGTAATAGCTTAGGAATTTTATTTTCCGCAATTTATTTTCTGCATTATTAACTACTTAGATTAATAGGATTGCATGGAAAGACTGTAAATTAAAACATTAGATAACCTAACAAAAAGACAAAAAAAAATAACTGAATCAATACACTTGCACATGCGCACCTGTAGGATATCTCCCACTTTGGCTTCCTTCGAAAACGGTCACAATTCCTGAAACATGAGAGTTTTTAGTGGTTGTCCTTTTGTTCAAGAGATCCCAAGTCCCTCGATGACCCTTTCGATGTTGCCTCGGTTAAAAAGTGATCTTAGAACTTTAGGACAATTACTAAAAGTTCTCGCCCAGTTTCCTTAGTGATCGTAAATGTCCCTTCGATAGTCCCTCAACATCCAACGATAGGGCTACCTACTCACTAATAGTAGGATAGCACTATCTAAAGGAAAAGAGGAAAAGAAAACTTTTTTTGAGTAGGTAGATAGTTGTTAAGCACTAGCTCAAAAAACCATTTTTCACACTACACTTTCAAAACCAAAAACTCTTTATCAACACTCTTGAGGACTGATACAAGAGTTAGCATAAAGAAAACAAATTTTTTTCAAAACACACAAACATGAAAGCAATTTTCAAAAATGATTAAGTACCTAAGAGCCCGTGGAAAACCACTAATGGAAAGGGTGCTAGCACCTTCCCTTTCCATAATCTCCCCCCTTACTCAGAAACTCTCGAAAAAGGTCTTTTTCTGTTGTTTTCACCCTTTCCTTTGTAGGATAAAAGAAAAGTCGGTGGATACTCTTGCTTACCGCACATTTGCGAATACAAAATGCAAAACCAGTATAACAGTCGGTTCTGCCACCGTATCATAACTATCACCACACCAGGGCCAGTCCCCTACTCTTCTGATAAGGAAGTGCCCTAGAATTATGGGGCGAAAGTGTATTACCATGGTATCAAACAAGATTCATGGATTGATGAAGATGAAACTGCAGACATTACAAACATTGTTGGATTAAGTAAAGTTACTGGGAAGGGGAGGATCTTCCCTCCATAGATTTCACCTCTGATAGCCACAACTACACATGTTCGCATTGCTGCTGTTAAACTAGTTGCTGACACTAGAGGAAAAGAAAAAATGGCTGAGCCTGCCCTGATGGAGGCGCCCGCAAAAGATATTACCATTAAGGACCCATCTACCCAAGAGATGGAAGAGATTCTAAAAATCATCAGAAAAAGTGATTATAAGATAGTGGAATAGTTGGGGAAAATAACCTCGAAGATTTTTATGTTGTCTTTGTTACTATGTTCCGAGGTGCATGCTCAAGCACTAATAAAACTCCATAAAAATGCACATGTCCCTCAAGAAACTACGACCGACCAATTTGAAAACTATGTAGCAAGTCTAACTGCTAACAATGGCTTGGGATTCTTTGATGCAAATTTGACCCCAGCCGGGAAGAATCACAACAAAGCTCTCCACATCTCCATAGAATGCAAGGGCACTACCCTGGCACATGTATTAGTGGATACTAGATTTTCTCTCAATGTCTTACCTAAATGAGCTTTGGATAGACTAGACTGTGATGGACTGGTGTTGAAACCTAGCAATATTGTAGTAAGGGCTTTTGATGGTTCTAAAAGGATGGTCCATGGAGAAGTTGATCTCCCTATCAAGGTTGGGTCTCAAGTCTTCAACTCAACATTTTATATGATGGATATCCATCCTGCTTATTCTTTCCTACTTGGACGCCCATGGATTCATGGGGCAGGTGTGGTAACTTCCACACTACATCAAAAACTGAAGTACCCGTTCAAGGGGAAAATTGTCATTGTATGCAGAGAAGAAGAGTTTATGATCAATCATCGGAATTCATTCAAATATGTTTCTTGTCAAGCCTTTAAAGTGGTCTCTCATATGGTTGTCATTGCCAAAGCCATTCCTGATGATCCTAAAGCTGCTAAAGATACACCAAGGATGGCTTCTCTCAAATATGTTTGTGCTATTGTTGAAGACGAAGGTTGCACCATTTAGGGACAACTCCCGGGTATCCCATACAAGTCAGACAAATTTGGGTTGGGCTTCACCAGGGACTTCATCCCAATCACCTTCATCCAAGAGTAATTTCCATTTCTTGTTTTTATTACTTTGAAAACTTTGTCTGTAATTTCCATTAAAACAATGACTTTAAGCCATGTGCCTTGCCCGAGGCACAATGGCCCATTTGTTAAGGGTCTGCCATTGTCATATGCCATATGCTCATTTTAATGAAAAACATTGGACTATTTTGCATTCAAATTTTGCGCTCATTGTCTTTCTTTACTTTATTGCATTTTTAAAATAGTCATGTGACCTTACATGTACACACACACATTTGCAGATTCACATCAACTCCGGATCTTATTGACAACGATTCTGCTATTGCCATCTATGACTTTGTAAATACAATCTATCAAGCCGAAGACGAAGGTGAAGAAGATTTTGAAATACCTGGGGAACTTGCCAGACTTCTGATACAAGAGGAGAAGGCCATTCAACCACACGAGGAACCAGTTGAAGTGATAAACCTAGGTATTGAGGCAGACAAGAGAGAAGTCAAGATCGACGCCAACTTAGAAGACTGTGTCAAGAGAAGATTGGTCCAGATGTTGCATGACTATTGAAGTGTTCGCTTGGTCATATGAAGATATGTCGGGGCTTGATACTGATAACGTAGTTCATCGTCCCCCAATGAAGGAAGGTTGGCCTTCGGTCAAGCAAAAGGTTCGTCGCGTGCGGCCAGATATTTTTGAGAAGATCAAAGATGAGGTAATGAAGCAGTTCAATGTAGGTTTCCTAGCAGTGACGTCATACCCTTAATGGGTTGCAAATGTTGTCCCAATGCCGAAGAAAGACAGAAAAGTCCGTATGTGCATAGACTACAAGGATTTGAATAGGGAAAGCCCTAAGGATGATTTCCCACTACCACACATTGATGTCTTGGTTGATAACAATGCTCAACATAAAGTTTTATCCTTCATGGATGGCTTCTCCGGATACAATCAAACCAAAATGGTACCCGAAGACATGGAGAAAACCACCTTTGTCACACAGTGGGGCACCTTCTACTATAAGGTCATGCCATTCGATTTGAAGAATGCAGGAACAACCTATCAACGGGATATGGTAGCTCTATTTCATGATGTGATTCATCATGAGATAGAAGTCTATGTTGATGATATGATTGCAAGATCGAAAACTGAGGAAGAACACCTTGATCATTTACACAAGCTATTTGAAAGTTTGAAGAAATACAAGTTGAATCTAAATCCCAACAAGTGCACCTTCGGAGTGAGGTCTGGAAAACTCCTAGGCTTCATCGTCAATGGAAAAGGTATTGAGGTTGACCCAGCAAAAGTCAAAGCCATATAAGAGATGCCAACTCCCTGTACTGAGAAGGAGGTTAGGGGTTTCTTAGGACGACTCAACTATATCTCCCGATTCATCTCTCACTTAACTACTACCTGTGAGCCAATCTTCAAACTATTGAAGAAAGATCAAGTAGTCAGATGGAATGATGACTGCCAAGCATCTTTTGACAAGATCAAAGAGTACTTACAAGAACCTCCAATCCTGATGCCTCCAGCTGAAGGAAGACCTTTGATTATGTACTTGATTGTATTAGAAAATTTAATGGGATGTGTGCTTGGTCAACATGACGACTCTGGCCGAAAATAGCATGCAATATACTACCTTAGCAAAAAGTTTACCAATTGTGAAACCATATATTCACTGCTCGATAAAACTTGTTGCACTTTGGCATGGGTTGCTCGCCGGCTAAGACAATATATGTTGACTCATACTACCTTATTGATTTCTAAGATGGATCCCATCAAGTATATATTCGAGAAACCAACTCTCTCCGGATGAATAGCTAGATGGAAAATGATCTTGACTGAATATGACATCCAGTACGCTACATAAAAAGCAATCAAGGGAAGTATGCTAGCGGATCATTTGGCCCATCAAGCTGTTGATGACTACCAATCTATGAACTTTGAATTCCTGGATGAGAATATCATGCTGATAACTGATTATGAAAATCCTAGACCGTATGAAAAACCTGAACAAGGATCCCGATGGATTATGGTTTTTGATGGAGCATCCAACGTATTGGGTAACATAATTGGTGTTGTGATGATTTCTCCTAAAGGTTGCCATACACCTTTCACTTCAAGACTTTGCTTCCACTGTACAAATAACATGGCCGAGTATGAAGCGTGCATCTTGGGTCTAAAGGTTGCTATCTTAAGAATCAAATTTTTAAGTGAATACGAAGATTCAACTCTAGTTGCCAGTCAAGTTAAAGAAGAATGGGACACCAAACATCCTAATATGATCCCTTACAAAGAGCTTGTGTTAACCTTGATCCCATACTTTGAGGAGGTCACCTTTGAACATTTCACGAGAGAAGTAAATCAGTTGGAAGATGCTTTGAAAACTATGTCGTCTATGTTCAAGTTCAATTGGGACAATGAGGCTCCCAAAATTACTATCAAAAGGTTTGAAAAACATGCGCACCATTATGAGATTGGCACTGATGAGGAGAAGCCTTGGTATCATGAAGTGAGGAGGTACCTTGAAGCACAAAAGTATCCTAAGGGAGCCTTAATCAACGACAAGAAATTCTTGCAAAGGTTCTCAGCCAAATTCTTCCTAAGCAATGGGATTATGTACAAGTGCAACCACGATTCAATTATGCTCTATTGTATGGACAAGAAGGAGGTAGAGAAGATCATGGAAGACATGAATGGAGGTATCTTCGGAACTCATTCTATGGGACACAAAATGGCCAAGAAGATTCTGAGGGCTGGATACTATTGGTCAACGCTGGAAACTGATTGTCACCATCACTCGAGGACTTGCCATAAATGCCAAATCTATGTCGACAAGGTTCACGTGCCTCCAATACCTTTAAATGTCATGACTGCTCCATGGCCATTTGCAATGTGGGGCATTTACATGATTAGGGAAAATCAAGCCTACTACCTCTAATGAACATCATTTCATTCTCGTCGCCATTGACTACTTCACAAAATGGGTTGAAGCAGCCTCATTTGCCTCAGTTACCAAGAATGTTGTAGCCCAGTTTATCAAGCATAACCTCATCTATCGGTACAGCATCCCCGAAAGGATCATCACTGACAATGGTACCAACCTCAACAACGCTATGATTAATGAACTCTGCACGCAGTTCAAGATCAAGCATCACAATTCTTCTCCATACAGAAGATTGTACAAAAGATGGTGGTGACCTACAAAGATTGGCATGAGATGCTACCATTTGCTATTTATGGCTATCGTACCTCGGCGCAAACATCAACTGAGGCAAGCCCATTCTCCTTAGTGTATGGCATGGAAGTTGTCCTTCCTGTCGAATTTCAGATTCCTTCTCTAAGGATTATGAAAGAAGAGGACTTAGGCGAAGACGAATGGATTCAGACTAGGTTGGATCATTTGATCTTTATCGATGAAAAGAGACTGGATGTTTTCTGTCATGGTAAAATGTATCAAAAGCGTATGATCAAGGAATTCAACAAGAAAATCAAGCCTCGAGTATACCAGGCTGGCAACTTGGTAATAAAGCATATCATTTTACCACAAAGTGACCCCAGGGGAAAATGGACCCCCACTTACGAAGGGCCATTTGTTGTTAAGAAAGTATTCTTTGGTGGTGCTATGATCTTAACCACTATGGATGGAGAAGATTTCCCGGACCCTGTAAATGCAGACATAGTTAAAAAATACTACATATAAAGAATGACTCGCTAGGTTCGGGAAAAAGTTAGGGATATATACAAAAGATTGTACACCCGGCAAGTTGAAAACCCAAAAGGGCGGCTTGGGCAAAAAAGGGTATCCTGGTGGACTGAAAACCTGAAAGGGAGGTCTAGGAAAAAGTTAAGGGTTAAAGCGTTCGACTATGTCCCGTCGGATCACTAACAGTCAGATTTATTACCAAGGTCAAAAGTTGAAATGGTATGAGATCAATTCAATCAACTTCTTTCGACGGCAAGGGATGATGTTCGAAGACATAGGGGAAATAGCAGAATTGGAACCTAATGAGATTACTTCCACATGGCTATACAGTTTTTGTTTTCACTTTGTATTCTTTTCATATTTTTGACGACTTCCTCTTACTAAGATTTCTGTCTCCCTGTATAAAAACTATTGTTTATAGGCAGATTATCAATACAAATATACTTTGAAGCGCAAACCTTTTGTTTTTTCTGTTTTGAGTGCAAAAACATCCAATGACTAAAATTGAATGAACATATTCATATGAACATGATTAACTGTTAACAAATGTACACACAAGAACATTAATAAGCGTTTACTTAAGGATTTGGGATACCCCCACAGAGTCACTTCAATGAGATTATCCCCACAGAGTGAAGTCATACATCCAAAGTTCCAGTCAACATATCTCTTGGAAATTCTCTTCCCTAACCGAGTTTGTTCTTCCAAAGCTGAGAAAGAAACCTTGCAAAAGTTCTTCCCCAGATGAATTAATTTCCCTAGGTCTTCATAATACCTTCTTCAACAGGGTTTATTTACCTGATGGACTATAATATCCCCAGTTTGAGTTCATTCATCAGACTACTACAAATCAACGGGCAAAACTCCTCTTTTCCAGTGGAGTTGATATTATCCCCAGAAAGTTGTTGCAAAGCCTGGAAGTCGACCAGATACCAGTTAACTTTATCCTCCCTATATAAATTGGAAGTTTGATCATCTCTATCCCCAATCAGGGTATATAAGAATCAAATTCTCCAGTAGAGTAATGGTCAACTAAAGCTCCTGATTTCTACTCCCCAAGCAAAAGCCAACATTCCCTGCAAAGTCTTCTCAAAATTCCCAGTGGAAGCATTCTAAACGAGGTTGAAGATACACATACTCTTCTTCTCCAGCGATAGTCTGGGATTTAGCTTCCCATGAATCCCCAGTGATAGTCATGGATTTATTTTCCAGACTAAGATACATTTCAACAATATTCATACAATATGAATACAAACCACATGGCATAATCTCACTTATTTTTATAACATCATTACATATTGCATGTGTTGTACCCCAAAATTTGCCCTCCCATATTTCTCAAGACATTGCAAAAATAATATCCAAGTTGCTCAAGATTGCTCAAGAGCTGGACAGTCAAATCACCTCCTAAGGCAGTCAATCTTAAATTAGGGTTTTGTGTTGCATCAAGTTCCTTACATACAAATGACCTAAAATGCTCCCCAATGTCCTAATATGTTCTCAAGTTCATCCATGTCAAATTTCAAGCCTTGCAGAGGAAGTTTGGTCAGTCAATTGCTCAAAGGGTCCAAAAATCGACTATGCTATGGCAAAAGTCAACTGTGACCTATAGACAGTCAAACCTCAAGATTTTTTGTCAAGATTATCCTTTTGAAGGATAATTCATCATTTTATCAAGGGTTGATCATGATTCATCAAGGATTGCTCAAGTTTCATCAAATTTCAAAAGTTGCTAAATTAGGGTTTTGTAGGAAAAGTCAACTAAACTTTGACCAAGCATAACTTTCTCATAGTTTATGATAAATGACCCATCCAAATCTCATTTTAAAGAGGATGCAATTTCCTACAATCCATATTCACACCCTAAGATCAAGAGATGCACTCACAAGAAGTTACAAATTTGGACATTATAGGTCATTTTTTAAAGTCAACAAAAACAACTTTTTTGCCAAAGCTTATAACTTGAGCATGGTATATAAAAATGAGATGAGACCAAAAGGGTTGGTTAGAATACATCTCAAGGTTTCTAAAAAGTCCAAGAACATCTTCAAAAGTTCAAAATTGAAGAAGTTACACATTGTTGAAGTTGGGCATTTTTCCAAAATTGCCAAAAGTGAACTATCCCCAAAACTTCAAATTTTGTCAAATGGACCCACTTTATTCCACTTGATTAGATCTTGTCACACTACACACGTGTCCTATCTTCAGCCTTGTATCCAATTATTAATTTTTCTATTTTATTTGATTTTTATTGATTTAATTCTTTTTAAATCAATTTAAATCAGAATAAAATCCAAATCTTAATCACTTGGTATCTTTTTGATCATTACAGGTCTTAAATATCATCATGTACACAATCAAATTCGTATCAAGCCATGTTATGAACAAAATATTGGTTTTTGACAAATTTGGAAGCTTTTTCAATGGAGAATAAAATCAAATCTTGAATCATCAATGCTCATGGATTCAAAGCCCAATTTTTAACCTAATACATTGCTTGATACTTATACAACAGGAAGGCACGAAATTAATAACCTAGAAGGCTGCTAATTCACAAGAACAAAAACTGAAAAAAGCTTGAAAAAGTGTCGAATCAAAATCTTGGTTAGAGGCCAATTCAACACAAAAACTCAACGTAGACTCCTTGTTTGATATCCACTGAAGCTATTGGAATCAACATCAAGCCTTCTCCCTCCCTGAATCGCGTTGTAAGTCCTTCGAAACTTACCCATGTACATGAAATCATATTCTCGTATTCATGCGTTTTTTTGCCAAAATCTTTGCACAATCATGCTAATCGGTCCATTTAGAGACTTTTTGCAATACTTGATTTTGTTTTTGTAGCCTGTAACCCTGTACTCGAAACTAGGGTTTTGGTTCTTGTTTTTTAGGCATTTTAGTTTCAAGAAAAATTGGAACAAACCATGGACATAAATGAAATCAGGAGGAAGAAACGAGGATGATGATGGTCTCAGAATTCGTTTCCATAGCCTAGAGACGATTTTAGGATCGAGCCATGGATTTTGTTGCAGATTCAAATCCGCAGGAAAAATAACCAGGGTTCTTTGGGGAAGACGATGACGCGTCCCTTCCCAATTGGCCCATTCAAAATATTCGCGCTATTTTTTTTATTTCCAGGCATAATGATTTGTTTTCTATATAATAATTGTTGTTCATTATACTAACAAAAGCAACAAAGTGGCGTGGTGGTTAGTGCGCTTATTCAGTGACTCATGGGACCTGGGTTCGAATCCCAGGTCCCCCAATACATTTTTTTCCAGGTAATTGCATGTGATTTCCAAGGCGCATTCCACCATACACCTTCAGATTCCAAGCGCCAGATGGCCTACAGGCCAGATCTGGTGGCCCATATTAGACATCCACCATGTACTCTAGTCAACAGGCGCGCGTGAGATCCTGGAAAGTCAAAGCAGGCTAGCCTAATTGGGCCAAAGAATTGCAAATCAAACCTCCTCTTGGGCCCAAAACCCCCCTTGGTTTATTTCTTTTTTCTTTTCATTATATTTATTTATTTTTTATTGTTATTATTATTATTTAAACTAACCAATTAACATTTTTCTTAATAAAATCAAAAACACAAATATTATTTTTATTTATTAAAATTAAATTCACCATTTTTTTTTGTAAATAAATATTAACCTAATTAATTTAGTTTTAAATAGATATAACTTTTAATATTTTTGCAATAATTAAAAATTAATGTAGAAAATTAGGTTTTTTTTATTAATTTTGACCAGATTTATCTTATTTCCTTAAATATAAAAAAATCCAAAAAATATTATTTTTATTAATTAATTAATTAGCTCATTTAATTTAATAATTAACTTAGATTTAATTTCTTTTTAATTCAAAAATAAACAAAAAAAATGCTTTCTTTCAAAAAGGGGTCAAAACCCAAAAAATGCGCCGATTTAATTTTCTCGCACGTGATCCATATTTTCCATATTATTGTAATTGCTTCTAGAATGTAATAGATTTAAATAGGACTTTAATTATTTTATCGCTTTCTTTATTTTCCACAATTTAATTTCAAGGGTTTGTTTTTGGCGATGTAAATACCCGACACCTTGTAATAGTTTAGATTTAATTTCCGCAAATTTAATTCTCGCAATCTATAAATTGTTAGATGTTTGATATTAGGGAATGCATGACAAGATCAATGTATGAACTTAAAATCAACATAGCTCACCCATGACATGTACAAAGATAAAATTAACCGAAATAACACACTCGCACATGCGCACTCTTAGGGTATACCTCACTTGGTTGCCTTCGAACGTGGTCATTGAGTATAGGAAGTTTTAGAGGTCGTCCTCTTGTCCAAAGATCATAGTTGCCTCAAAATGGTTGCCTCAG
Organism: Vicia faba; assembly: GCA_948472305.1. Classification (NCBI taxonomy): domain Eukaryota; kingdom Viridiplantae; phylum Streptophyta; class Magnoliopsida; order Fabales; family Fabaceae; genus Vicia; species Vicia faba. The sequence goes on from OX451735.1 coordinate 300,356,904, forward strand.
AAAAATGATCTAAGACATTAGGGTTACCGCTAAGGCATCCTAAAATTGCTTTAGTGACCACACGTCCCTTAATCGAATTGACCCTTAAAACTCCAACGACGATGCTACCTACTCCTCAATAGTGGGATAGCGTTGTCTAAAGGACATTTGCACAGATTAATTCCTTTTTTCGAGTAGGTAGATGGTTCTTAAGTACTTGCTCTCTCAAAACAAAATAAAAACTTTTCGCACTTACACTCCTCTTTCAAACAAAAACTTCTTTCAAACCCACAAACACAAAGAAAAGCAATTTTGAAAACACTTTGAGCAAGTACCTAAGAGCCCGTGGATAACCACGGATAGAAAGGGTGCTAACACCTTCCCTTTCTATAATTTACCCCCCGAACCCGAGAAACATCTCGAAAAAGGAATTTTTCTTTGCTTTTTTCCTTTCCTTGTTGGATAAAATAAAAGTCGGTGGCGACTCATGCTCACCGCGACATTTTGCAAAAACAAACGCAAAACGCGAACCAGCATTCCAAAAACAGTCAGTTCTCTTCCCACCGATCACAGAACTGGCGACTCTACTGGGGACTTAATAAGTGGGGTGTACCTTAGGATTAGATCATTGTGTTTTCAATTGTATGCTTTGTATGCTTTATATTTGTGGGCTTGTATCAGAGTTCTATAGATCCTAACCCGGATCTGGGGATACCCTTTAGGTAAGTAGCAATAAACTGTGAGGGAACTGTACGGCGTAGACCGATACGGTTGAAGCAGTAGCTACGTTGGTGTGGCACTTTAGTCTGTACCGATATCTCTTGTGTTGGAACGAGGAGAATATGGGTCTTCTAAGGGGTCATTAAGCACCAACTAACCTTAGAACCTTTAAATTGACCAACTTGGCCATAGAACAGTAGTAGTATGCTACACTCATTGAGACTAAACTCTCGCGATGATTCCGGCTGCAAGAAAAGGTTGCTAAACTGGAATTATGACCGATTGAGGGTAGTCAGTGATATTGAGATCCTCTAGAACCCAGTTATTATTTTTAGGACAGGTTTAAACCAACTGAACTGAAAGAGGGTAGTACCTAAGCTCCTTGCCAGCCTGAAATCTAAGGGCTCTCTGTGTGACTTGTGTGCCTTTACCATGTTTGTCGTTTGTGGATACTTGTGGTGTGCCTTTATCATGACATCATGACATCATAACATTGCATACATCTTACATAAGACTAACCTATTTCAAATACAGGAGGGATTCATCTTTGGTCTATTTTGTAGGTCATCATGATGCCCATGCGTAGGAATACTATCCGGATCAACTTTGTCTAGGTTCTCACCTTGCTTAAAGATTTGATTGCAAAGATGCCTGATACTACTTCTTTCCTCGGTAGACATGGTTATCTTCTCAGTTTGGTCACCTCCAAATTGGAAGAGAAGATGATGAGTGTTTTGGTCTAATTCTATGATCCATTGTACCATTGTTTTACTTCCCAGGACTACCAGCTGGTTCCCACCTTAGAAGAATTCTCTGATCTGCTCGGTATCTCCATTCTAGAGCAGACCCCGTTTACTGGTTGGGATAAGACCCTTAGGCCCGAAGAGATTGCTGCAGCCCTTCATTTAACAAAAGAGGAGGTAATGGCTAATTGGGAAACTAGAAGTGGAGCAAAGGGCTTTCTGACTAAGTTCTTGGTTGGTAAGGCTAATTACTTCTGGGATAGTCTAGACTTCAAGGCATTCGAGGATATTCTGGCTCTTTTGATATATGGCTTGGTATGGTTTCCGAACTCTGACTCCTTTGTTGATGTTAACGCTATAAAGATCTTCATCTCTCGGAACCCAGTACCCACTCTCTTGGGTGATATCCTTCATCAGCTTTATGCTCGTACGGCCCGAAAGCGGGGAACCTTGATATGCTGTGCTCCTTTATTGGAAAGATGGTTTATTTCGCACCTTCCCAAGTCAGTGCTGAAGAACAAAGAAGGCATGGGCTGGGCTTATAGGGTGATGTCTCTCTCTCACAATGACATCATTTGGACTCTCAAGGGTATGGATGAGGTGACTATCATTGATCGCTGTGGGGAGTATCCCAATGTTCCACTGTTAGGAACCCATGGAGGAATTTCTTACAATCCGTGCTTAGCTCTACGTCAGTTTGGGAGAGCCAGAAGAGAAGGACCTCATGATATGCTAATGCCTAATATCATCTTTGATTTTCAAGGGGATAGCGACGAGAAACGTCGCAGATTCATAAGGGCTTGGGATAGAGTTCACCAATCTGATCCACATGAGTTGGGCCCAAAGACTTCACTTCCGATGGAGCCATATCTCAGATGGGTCCGTATCCGTGCCCAGAAGCTAGGTATGCCATATGAAGTCGTCCAGACTGTCACTCTTGAAGTTTATAATGAAGAAGGGGTTCTTCCAACCATCCTCCATCCTTATATGCCCACTGACATTGGGGCACTGAAAAGGTCTTGGATGCAGCTGAGGGAAGAACGGGATTCTTACCGAGAGAAGTTCAACAAGCAAGAACAGAAAATCCAGAGGTTGACTAGGCAGTTAGAGAATGAGCGGATTCTCAACGACTATGTCCGCACTGATAAGAAGAGACCATGGGAGCGTTTATTGACCTTTGATGATTTCCTTTCCAGTTTTTATTTACTTTTCAATATTTCCATTCTTGTAACGCCTTAGGGGCAATTTGTTGAACAATTTGAATTACAAAGTTTATCTAATAAAGTGTGTTTTCCTTTCTAGTTTACAAATTTGAATCTCCTGATTGTCTTTGAAATCATAATCATACGCATTTCATCTCATGCACTTCATAAACAGGTACCCCTTACAGGTCTCTTATCTTCTTCGTTGTTTATTTCAGCACTCATCATGTCTGCTGAACCTTCAACTGAGCAAGCCATCAAGGCCCTCCAGGCCCATAATGCCCAATTTCAAGAGCTGTTCATGAATCTAGCTAAGGGTCAGCAAGATTTGAAGACCCTCATTCTGAAAGAGAAGAAGAAGAAGAAGAAGAAGAGGACCATCCTGTTCAACACAGGGCACAGGTTTGGAAACAGGCTACAAAATGAAGTTGATCTGACCATCTCCTCTGGAGGGAAAGATAGTCAAGAAGAAAGGAGGGCTCCTAGCCCTGTGGTCTCCGATAATGAGACAGACTACGATGAAGAACAGTATCCTCCTGCCGAGGATAGATACAAGCAATTGGAAGACCGGTTGAATGCTATGGAAGTTCAGAAAGTGTCTGGTCTAGACTTTGGTGATCTAGGTCTATCATCTGGGGTAGTGATTCCCCATAAATTCAAGGCACCAGCCTTTGCTAAGTATGACGGAGTTTCTTGTCCGAAGCTGCACCTCCGGTCATATGTGAGGAAGATTCAGCCGTACACCGCTGATAAAAACCTGTGGATCCATTTCTTTCAAGACAGTCTCTCAGGGACTCAGCTTGAATGGTTCTACCAGTTGGACGGAGCCAGCATCCGCAGTTGGGAAGATTTGGCTACTGCATTCTACAGGCAGTATCAGTATAACTCTGACCTCGCTCCTACGCGTACCCAACTCCAGGGTATGTCAATGGGAATGGGTGAAGGATTCAAAGATTATGCTCAAAAGTGGAGGGACCTCGCCGGAAGAGTACAACCACCCTTAGCTGATCGGGAACTTGTTGATATGTTTCTGGGGGCCCTGTCTGGTCCATTTTCAACCACTTAATTGGAAGCTCTTCATCTGGGTTTACAGAGCTTATTTTGACCGGTGAGAGGATTTAAGCTGGTATTAAGGCTGGTAAGATACAAAAGGGTGCTTCATCAAGCATCGAGAAGAAGCCGTATAAGAAAGAATCCAGTGCTGTCTACAGTTGGAGAAGACAGAATAGACCTGAACACCGCCAAGCTGTTAATGCGGTCGTTATTTCAAAACCTGCTGGTGCTCCTCAGCACAACAATCAACAGAAGGATGAGAGACCTCGAAGCCAATTCACCCGTCTCAATATGACCTTATCTCATATTTTTCCACAGTTGCTGAAGACCAATCTGGTGATTCTATAGGAAGCTCCGAAGAATCCAAATACAACATCACCGAAGTATAACCCTAATGCCCGCTGTGCTTATCACTCTGATAGCCTGGGGCATGATACGGATGATTGTTGGGTTTTGAGGAACAAGGTACAAGACTTGATTGATGCGAAAGAGATCGAGTTCGGAGCACCAGAGAAGCCTAAACAAGATGCAGGGGTGAATGCTATCAGAGATGACGATGATGAAGAGTTTGATATCGACAGTTGGATCTACCCGACTGCCAATGGTGGATTAAGGAACTGGACAGTGAAGGATTCTATGCCCGTTTCAGTTATCACCCAGTAATGAAACTTTTTGTTTTGAATTTGTAACAGACAATGTTTTTAAACTTTATGGCCCGGTGTCTTACCCGGGGCACCGTGGCTTCATTTGTGAGGGCTTTTATGTGTGTCATTTTCATATATCATTAATAAAAGCATTGGACGTTCTTGCATTTCAAATTTTTGCGCTCCTTGTTTTTCTTTATTATATATTGCAAAACAGCTATTTACACACACTCACATATACAGGTCCACATCCACTCTGGATCTCACTGGTAACGACTCTGCTACTGCCAATTATGACTTCGAAAGTCCGATCAACTTAGCCGAAGACGAAGGTGAAGATGATTGCGAAGTTCCTGGTGAACTTGCAAGACTGCTACTCCAAGAAGAGAGGGTTATTGAGCCGCATGAAGAGCCGGTGGAAGCAGTGAATCTGGGTACTGAGATAGACGGGAAAGAAGTTAAGGTTGGTGCCAATCTGGAAGCTAGTGTGAAGCAACGGTTGATTCAGATGCTGCGTGATTACATTGAGAACTTTTCCTGGTCTTACGAAGATATGCCTGGTTTGGATACTGACATTGTGGTTCACCGCCTGCCTACCAAGGAAGACTGTCCTCCCGTGAAACAGAAGGTCCGCCGAATGCACCCAGAAATGTCTGAGAAAATCAAGGTTGATGTTATGAAACAGTTTGGCGCCGGTTTTCTAGCAGTTACTTCTTACCCGCTGTGGGTTGCCAATGTGGTTCCTGTGCCGAAGAAGGATGGGAAGGTTCGAATGTGTGTTGACTATAGGGATCTGAACAGGGCAAGCCCCAAGGATGACTTCCCTCTGCCTCACATTGACGTTCTGGTTGACAACACTGCTCAGCACAAGGTATTCTCCTTTATGGATGGTTTCTCCGGTTATAAAATAGATTAAAATGGCTCCCGAAGACATGGAGAAGACGACCTTTATTACTCAGTGGGGTACCTTTTGCTACAAGGTCATGCCTTTTGGGCTGAAGAATGTTGGGGCAACGTATCAATGTGCCATGGTTGCTTTGTTTCATGACATGATCCATCATGAGATTGAAGTATACGTCGACGATATGATTGCAAGGTCCCAAACCGAGGAAGAACACCTCGACCATCTACAGAAACTGTTTGACAGGTTGAAGTTGTACAAGCTGAGGTTAAACCTCAACAAGTGCACCTTCGGGGTGAGATCTGGTAAACTACTGGGGTTCGTCGTAAGCGACAAAGGTATTCAAGTGGATCCTGCCAAAGTGAAAGCCATACAGGAGATGCCAGCTCCCAAAATAGAGAAAGAAGTCAAAGGCTTTCGGGGACGTCTGAATTACATTTCCCGATTCATCTCGCACCTGACTGCTACTTGTGAGCCAATCTTCAAGCTGCTGAAGAAAGATCAGGTAGTACGTTGGAACAATGAATATCAGGCCGCTTTCGAAAGGATCAAGGAGTATCTCCAAGAGCCGCCTATTCTGCTGCCACCAGTTGAAGGGAGACCTTTGATCTTATACTTGACAGTACTCGACAATTCAATGGGGTGCGTATTGGGTCAACATGACGAGTCTGGCCGAAAAGAGCAGGCTATTTATTACCTTAGCAAAAAGTTTACCGACTGTGAGACCCGATACTCGCTGCTCGAGAAAACTTGCTGCGTTTTGGCATGGGCTGCTCGCCGGCTAAGACAGTATATGTTGACTCACACTACTCTGTTGATATCAAAGATGGATCCAATCGAGTATATCTTCGAGAAGCCTGCTTTGTCCGGAAGAATAGCAAGATGGAAGATGATCTTGACTGAGTATGACATCCAATATACGACCCTAAAAGCAATTAAGGGAAGTGTGTTGGCAGACCATTTGGCACATTAGGCAGTGGATGATTACCAGTCTATGAACTTTGAATTCCCGGACGAGAATATCATGTTGGTAACTGATTGTGAGACACCTGGGCCGGATGAAGGACCTAAGGAAGGATCCCGATGGTCTATGTACTTCGATGGAGCTTCGAATGCTTTGGGTAATGGCATTTGCGCCGTGATCATATCTCCTAAAGGCTCTCATACTCCGTTTACCGCCTGATTATGTTTTAACTGCACCAACAACATGGCGGAGTATGAAGTGTGCATTATGGGTATTCGAGTAGCAATTGACCTAAGGATTAAGTTTCTAAATGTCTTCGGAGATTCCGCTATCGTGATCAGTCAGATCAAAGGAGAATGGGATACGAAACACCCAAATCTTATTCCTTACAAGGAGTATGTGTTGACGTTGCTTCCCCACTTTGAGGAAATAACGTTTGAACACTTCCCTAGAGAGGAGAATCAGTTGGCGGATGCGCTAGCTACGATGTCTTCTATGTTCAAGGTCAATTGGGACAATGAAGCTCCTCGGATCATCATTGAAAAATTGGACGAACCTGCACATTGCTGTGATCTTGAGACTGAAGAGGTAACAGAGAAGCCCTAGTATCATGAGGTGAAGAGATATCTTGAAGCACAGGAATACCCCGAGGGTGCATCTGTTAATGACAAGAAATTTTTGAGAAGGTTCGCGGCGAAGTTCTTCATCAGTAATGACATCCTTTACAAGCGTAACCATGATTCGACCTTACTGCGTTGTGTGGATAAGAATGAAGCAGAAAGGATCATGACAGAGTTACATGAAGGTACTTTCGGAACTCATTCCAGTGGACATACCATGGCAAAGAAAATCCTTCGGGCAAGATACTCATGGTCCACGATGGAAGCCGATTGTTATCAGCATTCTCGGACATGTCACAAGTGCCAGGTCTATGCTGATAAGGTGCACATACCTCCAGTACCTCTGAACGTCTTGACGGCACCTTGGCCTTTTGCAATGTGGGGCATTGATATGATCGGCGAGATAAGACCTACGGCATCCAACGGGCATCGTTTCATCCTGGTAGCAATTGATTACTTTACGAAGTGGGTTGAAGCAGCTTCCTTTACTACACTAACCAAGAACGTCGTGGCACGGTTCATTCGGTACAATCTGATCTGTCGATACGGTGTACCAGAGAGGATCATTACGGACAATGTTACTAATCTAAACAACAAGATGATCATCGAGCTCTGCGAGAAATTCAAAATACAGCATCACAACTCTTCTCCCTACTGGTCGAAGATGAATGGGGTTGTCGAAGCGGCTAATAAGAACATTAAGAAGATTGTGTAGAAGATGATAGTGACATACAAAGACTAGCACGAGATGTTACCATTCGCTCTTCATGGGTACTGTACCTCAGCACGGACATCAACAGGGGCAACACCCTACTCCTTGGTATATAGCAAGGAGGCAGTATTGCCCATCGAAGTTCAGATACCCTCTCTTCGAATCATGAAGGATGCAGGTTTGAGCGAAGACGACTGGATCCAGACCCGACTTGATCAGTTGAACCTGATCGACAAAAAGAGACTTACTGCTATTTGTCATGGTCAGACGTACCAAAAGAGGATGATCAAGGCATTTAACAAGAAAGTTAGATGACAAGAGTATCAAGTTGGGGACCTGGTTATCAAGCGCATTATTCTACCTCAAGGTGATCCCAGGGGCAAATGGACCCCTACTTACGAAGGGCCATTTGTGGTTACGAATATTTTCTCATGAGGAGCTATGATTCTAACCACCATGGATGGTGACGACCTTCCTCACCCCGTCAATGCGGACATAGTAAAAAGATACTACGCATAATCAAAGACCCGCTAGGTTGATTGGCCTAGGCAAAAATAAGGGCTTTCCGACGAACCAAAAGGGTTCGGGCAAAAATAAGGGATGAAAATGAAAAATCTGTACACCCGGCAAGTCGAAAACCTGAAAAGGCGGCTTTGGCAAAAAAGGGTATCCCGGTGGATTGAAAACCCAAAAGGGCGGTCCAGGCAAAAGTTAGGGATCAAAGCGTAACACTATGTCTCATTGGATATCACCTTGCATCTAGACTTCGGTATCAACTATCAAGCTCAGACGGCACTAATCAATCTGATCTACCTTCAACCAGTAGCAAAGTGATGAGATGCTCGAGGACATAAAGGAAATAGCAGAGTTGGAACCCAGTGGGATTATCCACATAGATGTTTTGTTTTGTTTTCACAAATTGTGTAAATTTTGTTCGACGGTGTTCTCTTACTAGGACGTCAGCCTCTTGTACAAAAAACGCCTATTTACAGGCCAAAATTCAAAATCAATACAAATCATTTTCAGACAAATTTCAAACTGTTTTTCCTTTATCTGTTTTGTTTTGTGAAGAACGTCCAGTGTCCATTTTTTTGATATATGCATTTGACATTAATTGCTGCTCATAAATATTTACATGCGAAACAAAAGATGAATTACGGGTAATAGCAGAAATAGGGGCAAATAAGAATTGTCCGAACTGTACAGTTGCTCTGTCCACCAGGTACCAAGGTATATTCAGATGAAGAATACGGCTAAGATAGTTTCACTCCCCGCAGAGTAAGATAGTAATGGTAGCTCTCCCCAAGCAGAGTTAGTCTACCATCAGCACTAAAAGGATCCTAATATTCCCCAGCGGAGTGTAAGAATATTCCCCAGCAAGTATAAGAGTATCCCCGACAGTCTTAATATTCCTCAACGGAGTATAAGAATGTTCCACGGCAGAGCACAAGATACCTCTAGTGGAGTCAATTTTCCAAGCATGGTCTAAAAAGCTTCCCCAACGGATTTGAAGCATCATCCCCAGTAAACTCTGGAAGCTTATCCCCTGCAGAGCCAAAATAAATCTCCCCAGCCAAATTCAGAGGGTTATCCCCACAAGAGTCTAACAGGATTATCCCCAGCAAGCTGCAACTGAAAGATCATCCCCATCGAAGTTCTTTCCTTTCACAAACAGGTATTCAATCCTCAACATATTTAATATCACCAGCAACAGTAATCCATCGCCAGCGGAGTTTATCGTTGAAATCCCCAGCGGAGCTTATCAGCGGAATCCCCAGTAGAGTTTATCAGTGACATTCTCAGCAGAACATCTCTTTCCCACAGAGTATTTCCCCCTCGGAGTATTCTCTTAATCAGTTTATTCCCCAACGGAGTTATCCTCTCCTGCAAGTTTATCATCTTCGTTCATCATCCCCAGCGGAAACGAAGAATCCAACTCTATTCTCCAGCAGCTCCGGGATTTATTTTCCCCAGCTAAAACATCACATTTTCATACATCATGATACATGCATAAACACATCATATAATACAATCTCATTTATGTTGAGAACATCATTGCTTGATCCATAGCATGCATTGCATATGGCTGGCCTTTACCTTTCAGGAAAGATGCAGTTAAGTTCTCAGCTATGTCAATGGAGACAAAACCAGTTAAATTGATTCCTAAAGATTTTTCTGTGGCCAATTCAGTCAATGGAGACAAAATCAGTTAAATCAATTCCTAAAGATTTTTCTGAGGCCAATTCAGTCAATGGAGACAAAATCAGTTAAATCGATTCCTAAAGATTTTTCTGAGGCCACCAGTCAATAGAGACAAAATTAGTTAAATCGATTCCTAAAGATTTTTCTGAGGCCAATTCAGTCAATGGAGACAAAATTAGTTAAATCGATTCCTAAAGATTTTTCTGAGGCCAATTCAGTCAATGGAGACAAAATCAGTTAAATCGATTCCTAAAGATTTTTCTGAGGCCAATTCAGTCAATGGAGACAAAATCAGTTAAATCGATTCCTAAAGATTTTTCTGAGGCCAATTCAGTCAATGGAGACAAAATCAGTTAAGTCGATTCCTAAAGATTTTTCTGAGGCCAATTCAGTCAATGGAGACAAAATCAGTTAAATCGATTCCTAAATATTTTTGAGGCCAATTCAGTCAATGGAGACAAAATCAGTTAAATCGATTCCTAAAGATTTTTCTGAGGCCAACCCGTCAAAGGAGACAAAACCAGTTAAATCGATTCCTAAAGATTTTTCTGATGCGAACGCAGTCAAAGGAGACAAAACCAGTTAAATCGATTCCTAAATATTTTTCTGATGTGAACAAAGTCAAAGGAGACAAATCCAATCAATAGAGACAAAACCCCCTCTGGTCCAGTTAAATCGATTCCTAAAGATTTTTCTGATACCAATCCAGTCAAAAGAGACAAAACCTCCTCTGGTTCAGTCAGATCACCGATAAGATCTCCCTGATTCATATTCCAGTTGAAGTTCAGACCACCTACCAACAATCTCCAAATGGCATCTGTAAGCCCATTCTCGACATCACAAGGCTGATACCACTTCATGCGAGTGCAAATTTCTGGGCACTCTAGTGTTCAATCATCTTCCACCTTCGGATCACGAAAGGCCTAAAAGCCAATCTACATCCTTAGGTTTAAGAAGATTGAACAGGGGCAACTGTTGTACCCCAAAATTTTCCCTCCCATATTTCTCAAGACATTGCAAAAATAATATCCAAGTTGCTCAAGATTGCTCAAGAGTTGGACAGTCAAATCACCTCCTAAGGCAGTCAATCTCAAATTAGGGTTTTGTGTTGCATCAAGGTCCTTACATCCAAATGACCTAAAATGCTCCCCAATGTCCTACTATGTTCTCAAGTTCATCCATGTCAAATTTCAAGCCTTGCAGAGGAAGTTTGGTCAGTCAATTGCTCAAAGGGTCCAAAAATCGACTGTGCTAGGGCAAAAGTCAGTTGTGACCTATAGACAGTCAAACCTCAAGATTTTTTGTCAACATTCTCATTTTGAAGGATAATTCATCATTTTATCAAGGGTTGATCATGATTCATCAAGGATTGCTCAAGATTCATCAAAATTCAAAAGTTGCTAAATTAGGGTTTTGTAGGAAAAGTCAACTCAACTTTGACCAAGCATAACTTTCTCATACTTTATAAGAAATGACCCATCCAAATCTCATTTTGCAGAGGATGCAATTTACTACAATCCATCTTCACACCCCGAGATCAAGAAATTCACTCACAAGAAGTTACAAATTTTAACATTATAGGTCATTTTTGAAAGTCAACAAAAACACCTTTTTTTCCAAAGCTTATAACTTGAGAATGGAATATCAAAATAAGATGAGACCAAAAGGGTTGGTTATAGGACATCTCAAGGTTTCTAAAAAGTACAATAACACCTCCAAAAGTTCAAAATTGAAGAAGTTACACATTGTTGAAGTTAGGCATTTTTCCAAAATTGCCAAAAGTCAACTATCCCCAAAACTTCAAATTTTGTCAAATGGACCCACTTTTTTCCACTTGATTTGATCTTGTCACACTACACACGTGTCCTATCTTCAGCCTTGTATCCAATTATTAATTTTTCTATTTTATTTGATTTTTATTGATTTTATTCATTTTAAATCAATTTAAATCCAAATAAAATCCAAATCTTAATCACTTGGTATCTTTTTGATCATTACAGGTCTTAAATATCATCATGTACACAATCAAATTCGTATCAAGCCATGTTATGAACAAAATATTGGTTTTTGACAAATTTGGAAGCTTTTTCAATGGAGAATAAAATCAAATCTTGAATCATCAATGCTCATGGATTCAAAGCCCAATTTTTAACCTAATACATTGCTTGATACTTATACAACAGGAAGGCACGAAATTAATAACCTAGAAGGCTGCTAATTCACAAGAACAAAAACTGAAAAAAGCTTGAAAAAGTTTGGAATCAAAATCTTGGTTAGAGGCCAATTCAACACCAAAACTCAACGTAGACTCCTTGTTTGATATCCACTAAAGCTATTGGAATCAAAATCAAGCCTTCTCCCTCCCTGAATCGCATTGTAAGTCCTTCGAAACTTACCCCTGTACATGAAATCATATTCTCGAATTCATGCGTTTTTTTTGCCAAAATCTTTGCACAATCATGCTAATCGGTCCATTTAGAGACTTTTTGCAATACTTGATTTCGTTTTTGTAGCCTGTAACCCTGTACCTGAAACTAGGGTTTTGGTTCTTGTTTTTTAGGCGTTTGAGTTTCATGAAAAATTGGAACAAACCATGGACATAAATGAAATCAGGAGGAAGAAATGAGGATGATGAGGGTCTCAGAATTCGTTTCCATAGCCTAGAGACGATTTTAGGATCGAGCCATGGATTTTGTTGCGGATTCAAATCCGCAGGAAAAATAACCAGGGTTCTTTGGGGAAGACGATGACGCGTCCCTTCCCAATTGGCCCATTCAAAATATTCGCGCTATTTTTTTTATTTCCAGGCATAATGATTTGTTTTCTATATAATAATTGTTGTTCATTATACTAACAAAAGCAACAAAGTGGCGTGGTGGTTAGTGCGCTTGTTCAGTGACTCATAGGACCTGGGTTCGAATCCCAGGTCCCCCAATACATTTGTTTCATTTTTTTTCAGGTAATTACATGTGATTTCCAAGGCGCAGCCCACCATACACCTTCAGATTCCAAGCGCCAGATGGCCTACAGGCCAGATCTGGTGGCCCATATTGGACATCCACCATGTACTCTAGTCAACAGGCGCGCGTGAGATCCTAGAAAGTCAAAGCAGGCTAGCCTAATTGGGCCAAAGAATTGCAAATCAAACATCCTCTTGGGCCCAACACCCCCCTTGGTTTATTTCTTTTTTCTTTTTATTATATTTATTTATTTGTTTTATTCTTATTATTATTATTATTTAAACTAACCAATTAACATTTTTCTTAATAAAATAAAAAACACAGATATCATTTTTATTTATTAAAATTAAATTCACCATTTTATTTTTGTAAATAAATATTAACCTAATTAATTTAGTTTTAAATAGATGTAAGTTTTTATATTTTTGCAATAATTAAAAATTAATGTAGAAAATTAGGTTTTTTTTAATTAATTTTGACCAGATTTATCTTATTTCCTTAAATATAAAAAAATCCAAAAAATATTATATTTATTAATTAATTAATTAGCTCATTTAATTTAATAATTAACTTAGATTTAATTTATTTTAATTAAAAAATAAACCAAAAAAATGCTTTCTTTCAAAAAGGGGTCAAAACCCTAAAAAATGCGCCGATTTAATTTTCTCGCACGCGATCCATATTTTCCATATTATTGTAATTGCTTCCGGAATGTAATAGCTTTAAATATGACTTTAATTATTTTATCGCTTTCTTTATTTTCCGCAATTTAATTTCAAGGCTTTGTTTTTGGCGATGTAAATACCCGACGCCTTGTAATAGTTTAGATTTAATTTCCACAAATTTAATTCTCGCAATCTATAAACTGATAGATGTTTGATAATAGGGAATGCATGACAAGATCAATGTATGAACTTAAAATCAACATAGCTCACCCATGACATGTACAAAGATAAAATTAACCGAAATAACACACTCGCACATGCGCACTCTTAGGGTACACCTCACTTGGTTGCCTTCGAACATGGTCATTGAGTATAGGAAGTTTTAGAGGTCGCCCTCTTGTACAAAGATCATAGTTGCCTCGAAATGGTTGCCTCGGAAAAATGATCTAAGACATTAGGGTTACCGCTAAGGCATCCTAACATTGCTTTAGTGACCATACGTCCCTTAATTGAATTGACCCTTAAAACTCCAACGACGATGCTACCTACTCCTCAATAGTGGGATAGCGTTATCTAAAGGACATTTACACAGATTAATTCCTTTTTTCGAGTAGGTAGATGGTTCTTAAGTACTTGCTCTCTCAAAACAAAATAAAAACTTTTCGCACTTACACTCCTCTTTCAAACAAAAACTTCTTTCAAACCCACAAACACAAAGAAAAGCAATTTTGAAAACACTTTGAGCAAGTACCTAAGAGCCCGTGGATAACCACGGATAGAAAGGGTGCTAACACCTTCCCTTTCTATAATTTACCCCCCGAACCCGAGAAACATCTCGAAAAAGGAATTTTTCTGTGCTTTTTTCCTTTCCTTGTTGGATAAAATAAAAGTCGGGGGCGACTCTTGCTCACCGTGACATTTTGCAAAAACAAACGCAAAACACGAACCAGCATTCCAAAAATAGTCAGTTCTCTTCCCACCGATCACAGCATGCATCATGACATTACATACAACTAACCCTTTTCCTTTTTAGAGAAAAAAATCAATCAACGAACAAAAGACCTCTTCTGGTTTAGATTTATTTCTTCCAGTTATAGACAAGCGAACAAGAGACCTCTTCTGGTTTAGATTTATTTATTCCAGATAAAGATAGGCGAACAAGAGACCTCTTCTAGTTTAAATTTATTTCTTCCAGTTAAAATCAGGCGAACAAGAGACCTCTTCTGGTTTAGATTTATTTCTTCCAGTTAAACACATGCGAACAAGAAACCTCTTATGGTTTAGATTTATTTCTTCCAGTTAAAGACAAGCGGACGAGAGACATCTTCTAGTTTATATTTATTTCTTCCAGTTAAAGATAGGAGAACAAGAGACCTCTTCTCGTTTAGATTTATTTCTTCCATTTAAATACAAGCGAACAAGAGACCTCTTCTGGTTTAGATTTATTTCTTCCAGTTAAAGACAGGTGAACAAGAGACCTCTTCTGGTTTAGATTTATTTCTTCCAGTTAAAAAGAGGCGAACATAAGACCTCTTCTAATTTAGATTTATTTCTTCCAGTTAAAGACAGACGAACAAGAGACCTCTTCTGGTTTAGATTTATTTCTTCCAGTTAAAGATAGACGAATAACATACCTCTTCTGGTTTAGATTTATTTCTTCCAGTTAAAGAAAGGTGAACAAAAGAACTCTTCTGGTTTATATTTATTTCTTCCAGTTAAAAACAGGCGAAGGGCATATGTTGTTTCATTATAAACCGACCAAAGATTTATTCTATTACTTCTTCCAATTTCTACCAATAGCCACTCTGGATGGTATCTATAAGCCCATCCCTGACAATTATTTTTCACTTGTTGATGAAATATATAAACCCATTCCTGACACAATCAACCAACATATTATTTCGTGCGGGTGCAAATTTCTGGGCACGCTAGTGTTCAATCATCTTCCACCTTCAACTCACAAATGGCGGACCCGCCAATCTAACTCTTCAGGTTTAAGAATATTGAACATGGGAAGTTATTGTACCCCAAAATATTCTCTCTCTTTTCTCAATACATTTCTCACAAAGATCTTCAATGGCTCAAGTTTGTACAAGTGTTGACTAGGTCAAACCACCTCCTAAACACTAATGCCCCAAATTAGGGTTTTGATTTTCACAAGGACAATTGGACTTATAATGCCTCAAATCACTTTCATGGATCATTATATACCTCCAAGAATACTCATATCAAGTTTTAAGTCTTGGATCACAATTTAGCTCAATCAATTGACCAGATGACTGAAAATCAATTGTTTGGGTAAAAAGTCAATTATTACACCAAAAGTAAAACATTGACTTTTTGGTCAAAATTGAGTTTCAAAGACCAAAATTCATCAAGACATTCAAAATACGAAGCTTGATCACCTAGTGTTGTACCCCAATTTCCCCCTAATATCCCTTCATCATACCGTGTTGATTCATTCACAACAAGATCACACTAGGATTCTTGGTTCCCCTCCCTACTTTGAGTTTTGCTCCTTTTGAGGGATTACCAAGCACCTTGACTTATGTTCCTTTTGTGATCATTAATATTGTTTTTTTTCTTCATTTAACTAATAAAATTCAATGTTGGTTTGTCTTGCTTATTATCCATGTAGGTGAATGGCAATGAGATTTAACAAGTTACTCCATGGGTTCATGAGTTTATTTCCATGCCCTAGTCAATATAGCTTGAGAAGTTCAAACCTCACCATTGGATTGGTTTTTGGAGATTTGGCATGTCAAGGTTGCTTTGGTTCATAACATTTCAAGGTTATTAGATTTGACTCAAAAGTACAAGGGGTTGATTGAAGAAGTTGTCATGTTTGGACAAGCCCTTATTCCTATTGGTCACAAGAGCATATTTCTCTCAAAATTCAAGATATGGAAGTGGTTTTGGTGGCTAATAGTTCTCATTATCATCCTCAACAACTTCTATTCACAAATCAAGAATATTGGTACAAGAAGTTTGTTCAAACTTGTCAAAGTTCCTCAAGGCATTCTCTTAATCTAGAAGCTAGGGTTTTGAAATTCAAAGGAGTATATATTGCTCACATTTTGGTATTTTTGAGTGATTCTAAAGACATCCTTCTCTTAAAAGGGTTATCAAAAAATCACTTCAAAAGTTCTAAGGAGTTTTCATGTGGAAGAAACTTGGTGAAGAAGAAAGATTACAAGTCATCTAGATGAATCCATAATTTTACATAAGTAACTTAAATTGATCATAACTTGGTAAATTTTCATCACCTTGAGTACATTCTTTTTCCATAATGATCTTGAAGATGTGAACTTTATGCATTATTTTATGTTCAAAGTGAGAAAATGGATGGAGGTTGCCTTAAATATGCAAAAGATTATAGGTCATTTCATGATTTTTGGCCAACTTCAACAAGTCATAACTTGCTCAATTTTTGGATATTTTGAGTGGTTAAAGTTTCAAAATTTAATTCAAGATATCTACTTAATTCCATCTCTTTAGGTCAAGATAAAATTCCAAGTGGAAGGCCATGTTTGGATGCAAAAGATTATATGTCATTTTTGAAGAAGAATTTGAAATATTTCTAAGTATGGAAAGTCAACCCTTTTTCTTCAACTTTGACTCAATGAAACTTTCATCTGAAGTAGCCATTTAACTCAATTCTTTTTCCATTGCAAACTTGTAACCTCATCTTTCTAAAGCATCAAGAATCATGCCCTAAGACCCCTTGAGTTGGAAATGCCATGGATTTGAATTTGGTAATTTGAAACTGAATTTTCCACAAAGTCAGAATTTTGAAATCCATAATGTGACTTCTAAACACAAGATTTATGCGCATTTTTTATTTAAACTTGATTAGCAAACTTTCCAGAAGTGATTAGCACCCCAAAACGCATGATTTGGTTAAGTTTTGATGGAAATGAAGTCACACTTCACTCGTGCTTGACCTTCACTCAATTTCCCTCTAAACTTCCTTGTTTCTTCCAATTTTCATTCCCATTCACTTCCCTATAAATCGAGAGTCATCCCCCATTCATTTCTTCAAGCTTTGAGAGCCAAAAACACCCTGCCAAAACTTCACACGAACCTATCTTTTTTTAATTCAGTTTCTGAGATTTAAGCTCCCTTTTCCAAAATTCTTTGCGCATTCATCATCCTTAAGCATCATATAAACTCTCCAGCACTTAAACCAATCAAAACGAGCCATAACCCAAGCTACAGAAGTCCAGTTTCAGAGCTTCTTCCTTGAACTTCGAGAAGGTAGAATTCTCTACCATTTGGATCCAAATCAAGCACTAATTTATTATACTCCTTCTCCTGATTCCAATGCTGCTTATAATTTTTAAATCCATTGAGAATTGAGTGTGAAATCTCAAATTGAAGGTGCTCGCTATTTTCTGGGTTTTTGATTCATATCTCTCTCCATACCTTATATAAATTTGGCGTGATGGTGGTGTTAGAATCGTCTTGAAGAGACGATTTCAATGATACTAGCCTGGGATCCTAATTTTTCCATTTGAAGGATCTCACAAAATCGCCATTGCAGGGTGTCTGGAGGTTGAAGATAATGACATGTCTCGTCTTAGCCAATGATAGTGTGCCAAACGTTTTAATTTCATTGGTTTCCCTTTTTCTGATCCTATACGTATCTCACTAAGGTCCATATCAAGCACAACGCGTCTGGTCCACTGGATCAGCTTACTAACACGTTTTGACTATGATCTGATGGTCCACATCTTTTTGGTTTTATTTTATTTTCTCATTTTATATTTATATTGATTAAATTTTCAAAAATTTATAACTCTTTTATTTTTTATCCAAAAATTATGAAAAAATTCACAAAAAATACTTTGAATTATTTCTGATCTCATGACTATTTTTTCACATTTTTATTTTTATTTTGACATTTGATATTTTTTTATTTTTTGAATTATTTGCTTTCTTTTAATTACTTAAAAAATACTTTCTAACATTTTTTTAATTCTTAAAAAATTCATAAATATTATTTTGCATATTTTTGACTTTCTGAAAATTTTATGGAATTTTATATTGAGGTTTATTATTTTTGACCTATTTTCTGTTTGTTTGAGCAATTTTAAATAGTTTCAAAATAGTTTATGACTTTTAAAAATTACCAAAAATTTTATAAAAATATTTGGATCCATTTCTGATTTTTCTATGGCCTTACTTTTTCTTTCTTGATTAATTTGAACATAGTTATTATTTTTCTCCTCTATTTTGATTTTTAAACATTTTTAAACCCTTTTAATGTATATATTAAATATAATATTATTTTGTGATTATTTTCTGGCTGTCTTGAGTTGATTTTTTGATCATGACTTTATTAACATCATTAGATCTTGGGTGTTGAGTTCAACTCCACCAAAATGGATGAATGATTTTAATAATAGTTTGATTAAATTTTTGATTCAAAAGTGGTTTATTCATTTTTTTCCATCCCCTCTTCATCTTATCCTATTCTTATTGCACTAGATGTTGTTGGAGCATGATCTCTATATCATGTCTCAAAATAAATGGTGCATAAATTGCTATTAACCAACCTTAAAATAGGTGCGACTTCTATATAAATCCACTTCCTATAACAATTAATGATTAATTAAAGGGTTTCCTACAGGTTGTGTTATGGTGTTGGGTTTATAATCCCATTTTTTCCAGTCTTGCTGCAGACTTCTCTAGCTGAGTTTGATTCTTTACCCAGACAGGTGGTGATCAAACGGAGATTAAAAAGATCTATGAAGCCTTTGCTCATTTTATGGAGTTCTTTCTCCATTTTTATTGATATGGAATCTCTTGCAGAGCAGTACTTTCTCCTGTTACGACATTATTGTTGTTATGTGCTTCCCAAGTAGCTAGACAAGGGAAATATATTTTCTAAGAAGTGTTGAGACAATTGTAAATTTTTTGGGTTTTCTCTCACCAAGTGTTGAGTTTGATTTAAAATCCCCATAATTTTGACTTCTTACTGTACTGTTAACTTCTTGGTTCCCCAGGAAGGTTCTCTCAGTTCATTTTCACTGGTATGCGTGTGATTTTTGTATATTGAAGACGATACCAATTGGCGTAAGGTGTGGTATTGGGTTTGTGATCCCATTGTCCCCAGTCAAGTCTTGGTCCATTTTTAATTTTGGGTTTGCATGGTCTGAGGCCTCTATCCCACATTCCCCAACAAAGTCTTCCCTCATATGACGAAAGGTCGTGTTCCCTTGGTGTGCTGAGATGGAACTATTTGAATTATGTCGCTCTTTCTGCAGTATTGGCATTATTATTGGTATTTATTTCCCAGGCAACTAGACCAGGGCAGTATATTTTCTAAGACGTGTTGAGACAGTTGTCAACCCTTTGGGTTTTCACTCGCCGAGTGTTGGGTTTGATTTAAAATCCCCATGAGTTTGACCTCTTTCTATAATGTTAACTTCTTGATTCCCTAGGAAGGCTATACCAGGGCATCTTTTGTTGGAATAGGTTTGTATGATATGAAGACTCAATCTAAGATTCTGCAGTGAAGGCCTCACTTATTTGATAGAAGTCTTTTCTCCCTAGAGAAGTTGGTGCAATAATTACTCTCGAAGAACACGTATCTCCGGTTTCCCCAGTGAAGAGTGTATCTTGGTTTCCCCTCGATGATATGGTGTTGACCTCCCAAATGAAGTCAGCATGAAGTCCCCAGTAGATGTCTTGATGATGAAGCACTGTCTCCCTTAGTGAAGTCTGTATGTTTTTCCTCCTTCAAAGTGGGCCTGAATTCCCCAGTGAATGTTTTGACGATTTGGTTTCCATCTGCCTTATTCGAGATCAGTTTTGCAATCTGCAGTAGAAGTGATACACATGAAAACATTTATTTCCCCGTTGAAGTCTGAGTGCTATTCCCTGGTGAAGCCTGAAGAAGGATGTTATACCCCGGCATCTGTTTGATTTGTCCACCTCCGGATTATGTTTCTCCTTGGTAAAATTAAAAGCAGGTAGTAGGTTTGGTTTCCACAGCTGGCCTTTACCTTTCTTCGAATGATCATCTTGGTTGAAGCTTAGCCGAGTGCTGTTAGTGCTTAAGGCAGTTTTTCCTGGTTGTTCCCCATGTTGTGTGTCTGTTTTGTCATCATGCACACTAAAACACTCATACATTCATACATGCATCATGCATAGTTAAAATTGACAAATCATTATTCACTGACATTTGGTAATATTTTTTGACATATTACCCTGTTTTGCAGGTTTACGTCGCCCTCTCTTCAATAGAGTATTGACCTTAAGCAGAAAGTGTATATTCTTTCAATTTCCCCACTGAGTTGTCCCTCGTGGAAGATTTTTGCTTTAGCCTTCCTGTACAGCTCCTTTTTTGGATGGATTTGGTTTTCCCTCTTGAGCTTATTTCTCAAAAGGATGTATTTTGGTTGATTGTTTCATTCCAGTTTATTTCTGGTTTGGATATGTGGTTCCATGACAATATTATTTACTTTGGATTTCTGAAAACTTCAAGTTTTTGTTGGTGCATTTATTTTGTACGAGAAGACTCTATCTCCTCAGCAGGAATATCGTGGCATTTCCCTGGGAAGTCATACCTCTTTCCCCTGGAAGTCATACCTCTTTCCCCAGGAAGCCATATTTCTATCCCCAGAAAGTCGTTTCTTTTTGCAATCCTCCATGATAACAAGCAGCAGGTCTCTTTATTTGAGCAACTCGTGCTTCCCTTTAAAAGTCGACGTAACTTTTTTTTTCTATTTCCTCTATGAGTGGTTAGTTTGCAGTTCGCCGTCAGTTTACGCTAGTGGATAGAAAGACTTTCAAATTCCCAGAAACAGCTCGTTGTGAAATATTTGCAAGTGGAAGTCTCTTTATTTGAGACAGCTTACATATTACCCTTTCCAGGCAGAATGCCTTGGTTAAATAAGAAGTTGAGACCCGTTCTAGGTGCAATTCCAGAATTTTGGGGAAAACTTGATATATTTTCTCTCTACCTTCAGGGAAAGTTGGTAGGACATCGGCAGTGAACGTCGGTGTTTGTTATCTTTTTGCTATCCTCAGTGAATGTTGGTAGTTCATCGTCAGTGAACGGTGGTGATATGATATATTCTCTTTCTACCTTCAGTGAAAGTTGGTAGACCATCGGCATTGAACGTTGGTGTTTATTATCTTTTTGCTACCTTCAATGAACGTTGGTAGTTCATCGTCAGTGAATGGCGGTGCTATGATATATTTTATTTCTACCTTCAGTGAAAGTTGGTAGACCATCGACAACGAACGTCGGTGTTTATTATCTTTTTGCTACCCTCAATGAATGTTGGTAGTTCATCGTCAGTGAACGGTGGTGATATGATATATTCTCTTTCTACCTTCAATGAAAGTTGGTAGATCATCGGCAGTGAACGTCAGTGTTTATTATCTTTTTGCTACCTTCAGTGAACGTTGGTAGTTCATCATCAGTGAACGGCGGTGTTATGATATATTTTCTTTCTACCTTCAGTGAAAGTTGGTAGACCATCGACAGTGAACGTCGGTGTTTATTACCTTTTTGCTATCTTCAGTGAACGTTGATAGTTCATCGTCAATGAACGGCGGTGATATGATATATTCTGTCTCTACCTTCAGTGAAAGTTGGTAGGCCATCGGCAGTGAACGTTGATGTTTATTATCTTTTTGCTACCCTTAGTGAACGTTGGTAGTTCATCGTCAGTGAATGGCGGTGATATGATATATTCTCTTTCTACCTTCAGTGAAAGTTGGTAGACCATCGGCAGTGAACGTCGGTGTTTATTATCTTTTTGATATCTTCAGTGAACGCTGATAGTTCATCATCAGTGAACGGCGGTGATATGATATATTATCTTTCTACCTTCAGGGAAATTTGGTAGACCATCGGCAGTGAACGTCGGTGTTAATCATCTTTTTGCTATCTTCAGTGAATGTTGATAGTTCATCATCAGTGAACGGTGGTGATATGATATATTCTCTTTCTACCTTCAGTGAAAGTTGGTAGACCATCGGCAGTGAACGTCGGTGTTTATTATCTTTTTGCTACCCTCAGTGAACGTTGGTATTTCATCATCAGTGAACAACGGTGATATGATATATTCTCTTTCTACCTTCAGTGAAAGTTGGTAGACCATCGACAGTGAACTTCGGAGTTTATTATCTTTTTGCTACCCTCAGTGAATGTTGGTAGTTCATCGTCAATGAACGGCGGTGCTATGATATATTATCTTTCTACCTTCAGTGAAAGTTGGTAGACCATCGGCAGTGAACGTTAGTGTTTATTATCTTTTTGCTACCCTCAATGAACGTTGGTAGTTCATCATCAGTGAATGGCGGTGATATGATATATTATCTTTCTACCTTCAGTGAATGTTGGTAGACCATCGGCCGTGAATGTTGATGTTTGTTATCTTTTCTCTACCCTCAGTGAACGTTGGTAGTTCATCATCACTAAACGGCGGTGATATAATATATTATCTTTCTACCTTCAGTGAAAGTTGGTAGACCATCGGCAGTGAACGTCGGTGTTAATTATCTTTTTGCTATCTTCAGTGAACGTTTATAGTTCATCGTCAGTGAATGGCGGTGATATGATATATTCTCTTTCTACCTTCAGTGAAAGTTAGTAGACCATCGGCAGTGAACGTCGGTGTTTATTATCTTTTTGCTACCCTCAGTGAATGTTTGTAGTTCATCGTAAGTGAACAGAGGTGATATGATATATTCTCTTTCTACCTTCAGTTAAAGTTGGTAGACCATCGGCAGTGAATGTCGGTGTTTATTATCTTTTTGCTACCTTTAGTGAATGTTGGTAGTTCATCGTCAGTGAACGGTGGTGCTATGATATATTTTCTTTCTACCTTCATTGAAAGTTGGTAGGCCATCGATAGTGAACGTTGGTGTTTATTATCTTTTTGCTACCCTCAGTGAATGTTGGTAGTTCATCGTCAGTGAACGGCGGTGATATGATATATTCTCTTTCTACCTTCAATGAATGTTGGTAGACCATCGGCAGTGAACTTTGATATTTGTTATCTTTTTGCTATCTTCAGTGAACGTTAGTAGTTCTTCATCAGTGAACGACTGTGATATGATATATTCTCTTTCTACCTTCAGTAAAATTTGGTAGACCATCGACAGTGAACATCGATGTTTATTATCTTCCTCGCTGCCTTTAGTGAACGTTGGTAGCTTCGCCTTCAGTAGAAGTTGGTGTGTCCTTTTACCATCCTACTATCCTCTTTGATTCAGGTCTTTTGATCCACCAGTGATTTATTTTCCTGGTTGGGTCGCGCTTTGTTTCTTTATCATTGTTGCATCCCCAGTGATACTTTGCGTCTCTTTGGTACTGTTCATTTGCATTCATATGCATAAGCATTTGCATGGCATCTTAAGGCCAAAAATAGAGTTTGTTTTATATTTAAGTATCTTCGATCGCGTCGACACGAAGATTTTTAACCTTCGTATCTCCGGATAGAAGAAACTTAAATAAGGGAAGTTGTTGTACCCCAATTTTTGCCCCTAAGATTCCCCTATCATATCATGTCAACTTGATCATAACAAAATCACATTATGGTTGGTTCTTCCTCTTTTTCTATCTCCTATCTTTAAGTTTGCTCTTGAGGAATCTCCAAGCACCTTAGTTGTGTATTTTGTATATGCGTTGATAATTAACCTCTAACCAAAATACAAAAAATATTTGTCTTTGCCTTTGCATATTTGTGTTTTGTAGGTACCGAGTCAAAGCATCCGACAAATAAGGTTTTCTGGTATTATTTCTCTAAAATCTCTATTTGCAAAGAATAATAATAATAATTAAAAATTTTCATTTTTGTTTTCCTGTACAACCGATTGCTTCCATAGTGCAATCGATTGCACAAAGTGTATTGTGCACAATCTTTGAAAAAAGTGTATTTTTAGCCTTCAAAAAATCAAAAAAATTTAGTATGTGTCGACACATACGTGTTATGTGTCAACCCATGCAAGACAATCAATTTTGTAATGTGCTGACAAAAGCAGCTTGCATCGACCCATAGAGGCTTGTGTCGACTCATCCTGTTTTGTATAACTAGCATGTGTGGACACATACATGTTATGTGTCGACTCATGCAAATTGATTGAATTTGTATTGAGTTTAAATAGAAGCTTGTATCGACCCAAGGAAGCTTGCGTCGACTCATGCAAATTGATTGATTCTGTATTGAGTTGAAATAGCAGCTTGTATCGACCCATAGAAGCTTGTGTCAACTCATGCAAATTGATTGATTCTGTATTGAGTTGAAAAGGCATCTTTTATCGATCAATAGAAGCTTGCATTGACTCGTGATGTATTATACAACTAGAATGTGTCGATGCATACGACTCTTGTGTCGACTCATAGCAGCAAAACACACGTGATTTTTGAAAAAATCCAGCAATTTCAAAACTGTCATCTTTTTGGCTCCAATTTTTCTGCATAATTTGAAAATTATATCATTAATTCAATTTTTGGCTCCAAGAATCAATTACCAAATTACGACTAATCCTAATCCTAAACTCTATAAATAGAGACCTCATTTCATTCAAATCATAAGCTTTTGATAGCCAAATCCACCTTGCTAAAAAATCTCTCAATTCTCTCCATCTACCAAATTCACTCAAAGCTCCATTTTTAAAAAGTTAGTAAGCTTTGCATTGAAGCTTACTAATCTTTGAGATAAACCTTCATCCAAACACTTTTTCTTTATCAATTCTCTACATCTAAGCTTGGGAAATTGATTCTTGTGGTTGAATTGAAGCAAATTCTTGAAGTTGTTTTGATAATTCTTTAGATCTACCTTTGGTAAGTTGGATAATTCATCTTTCACAATATGATCTCTTCTTGATCTTTGGGTTTGATTCATTGAGCATTATTTTGTGATTCTAATGGTGTTATTTTCTCATAATTTAATGGAATTTTTATGCTCAATTGGATCCATGATCATAAGGTATTTGATGGAAAGTTTGAACAAGAATTTGTCCTTTTAAAATGTTGTTTTACTGTCTGTAACAGCGTGCAATCGATTGCAGTAACAATGTAATCGATTGCACATAAGCAATTTCGCGCAAATTTTTAAAAATTGTACTGTGTAAATCGATTTACACTTTAGTGCAATCGATTTACACAGAAACAAAATGCATTTTTTGCCTTGTTTTGGGGCTGTTTTGATCCATAAATGTTTTTCTACTCACTCATTTTGATTGTTGGTTTAGATTGCAATTTTAAATGTCCAGTTTCTCTTTAAATTCAATGGACTTTGTGATTTAGATGAAGTTGGATAAATATTCATCAATTCAAATCTACCTAAGAGTGAATTATTTAATTCATTTTTGGTGCTTTGAATTAATGATATGTTTAGTGCTTTAATCCATCTAGAGGAGTGGTTGAATTTAAAGATGAAAGAATTTTGAGGTGGTAATCCAAATTAGCTTATCATTCCCCTCCCTCTTCATCTTATCCCTTTCTTTTTTAATTGTGCTACATGTTAAGGGATGGTGATATCTATATCATTTATCCAAACATGAAGTACATAGATTGTTATTGACAGGCCTCAAAATAGGTGCGACTTCTACATAAGTCCACTTACGATTACTTAACATAGCGCTAAATTTTGTCCCGATTCGGATAAATGATCATTCGTGGCCCAAACCTATGTTTGCAAACCCAAGTATGTTAATTTGATCTCTTTGATCCAATAACCTTGATATTCATTATGTGGAGGCTTTGGTTCTACCAATCCTCTAATGGATCTTCACCAATTTTGGTCAACGCGGATCACTTAAACATCGTTGATCATTAAATGTTACCTTTTGAGGATTCCAAAATGGATGATATACTTGACAAAAAGCAAATGCAACTTGTTATGTGGAGGCTTTGGTTCTACCAATCCTCTAATGAGTTCCAAATTCAAGTTTCAAGATGGTCACCCAACTAACCACTAATTTCTAACAATTGACTTTACTTTATGCTTTTATTTTTATGCTTTATGTACCATTTACTTTTAGCATTTTACATTTCATGCTATTTTCATCTTTGCTCACTTGAGCATTTACTTTTATGTCATTTTTATTTTTGCTCACTTGAGCTTTTCTCTTCCTTTTGAAGACACCTAATAATCAACATGAACCATAACAAAAAAACCTTTAATGGCACTTGGACTATTTGGTTACTATCCTTGGCAATATGGAATATTGGACTTCTTGGACTTAGGATTAGAGACCTTGGCCTATGTTGGAGATCTTTGTTAGAACATAGTTTGATTCTAAAACCCTTAGTTAGAGTTTTGATTATAACAAATAAAAATAACTAATGACAAATACAAAGAACAAATATGCACCCTAAAAATTATGTTGTGTGTATGCATAAGTTCTGACCATAGCAGCATCAGAAGATAAGCGTAAGAGCTACACGTTGAAGCAATCAGAACATGCGCTGAAGATTGATGACCAGAACCTGCGCTAAAGCAAAGCAAACTCTGATTCTGAACAAGAACATGTTAATCCAAGTCATCAATATTCTGAAGTGTCATCAGCAAGCAAGGAGATAAGATTCTGAAGCGTTACTGATCATTCAAGACAACATCAACTCCAACGGCTTCTTTCAGACAGAATCTTCTCCAAATGGAAAGTGTGTTAATGACATTAAACATGCTTGATGATCAACGTTATTCCACTGCCTATATAAACAAAGTCAGTATTCAAAATCAAAAATGGTTTTGCTACATAACCACTCACGCATATTCAAAGCTGCAAGCAATATTCTTTACATTTCCAAGCTATAATCTTGTGTAAATTATCACAGTTGTGATAAACAGTTTTTGTAAGAAAAACAACAACACACATCTTGTATAATTTTTTTGAAACAGTGTTCCTTGAGATTAACCGGATTGTGGTTGTACTCAAGAAGACTTTAACAGTTGTTAAAGTAGTGATTGTAATAATTTTGAGATTAGTGAATTAAGACCTCGTTGGAGAGAGGCGAAATCACCTTGACGGATGGACTGGAGTAGTTTGAGATCAAACGAACCAGGATAAAAATACTGTGTCATTGTGCTTTTAATTTCAAGTTTTCAATTCAACCCCCCCCCCCCTATTGTGTTTTTCACATCTTCAATTGGCATCAGAGCACCTGGTTCTGAGCTTAAACACTTAACCGTGTCAGTACAAGATCCAAGCTTCAGAAAAACACTATGGTGGGACCATGCCAAAACATCAACAATGACTACCATGAAGACAAGGACGGATTCAGTGGCAAACCTCCAGTCTTTGATGGAGAAAACTTTAACTACTAGAAAGACAGAATTGAGAGTTTCTTTCTGGCCCATGATGTTGATTTGTGGGACATGGTGACTGATGGATACACGCACCCAATGGATGGACGTGGTCAGAGGATAGACAGAAAAATGATGTCTGACCAGCAAAAGCGTGAATTCAGAAACCACCACAAGGCCAGAACAATACTCCTCAGCTCCATCTCATACTCAGAATATGAGAAAATATCAAACAGAGACACTGCCAGGAACATGTTTAACTCTCTGAGAATGACGTATGAAGGCAACATTCAAGTCAAAGAAACCAAGGCCCTTGCGCTCATTCAGAAGTATGAGGCATTCAAGATAGAAGATAGTGAATCCATAGAAGTTATGTTTTCAAGATTCCAAATCCTTGTTGCTGGATTGAAGGTCCTTGACAAAGGGTATTCTACTTCTAATCACGTTAAGAAGATCATCATAAGCTTACCCAAGCAATGGAGGCCAATGGTTACAACACTCAAGCTAGCCAAAGATCTCAACAAAATATCTCTGGAGGAACTTGTCAACTCCCTCAGAAGTCACGAGATAGAGCTAGAAGGAGATGAGCCTCAAAAGCAAGGTAAGCCACTATCTTTAAAATCTAACAGAAAATTTGACTCTAAGGTTTTGCAGGCTGTGGAAGAAACTTCTGATGGATCCTCATCAGAAGAAGATGAACTTTCTCTCCTCTCCAGAAGGGTGAACCAATTGTGGAAGCAGAGACAAAGGAAATTCAGAAATCCTAGAAGATCAGAGAATCAGAATGAATCCTCCTCCAGATACAGAAAGTCTGAGTCTTCCTCTGGACACAAGATCGGAAGGTTCTTCAGGATATAGAAAGCCAAATAACAAGGACATCATCTGCTATGAGTGTAACGAGCAAGGGAACTACAAAAGTGATTGCCCAAGGCTTTAGAAGGAAAATCCCAAAAATAAGTCCTTCAAGGAAAAGAAGAAAAGTCTCATGGCAACATGGGATGATTCAGACACCTCTAAAGCTGACTCAGAGTCATATGATGAAAGAGCAAACATAGCTCTCATGGAAAACGTGTCAGAAGAAGGTGAAGCTTCTGGTTCAGACTCAGAATCAGACACTGAAGAGGTATTCCCTGACTTTACCATTAATTTTACTAAAGTTGAACTTGCAGAAAGTATAAATGAAATTCTGGAAAGGTATCAGCATATCAGAGTCAAATTCAAGAACCTGAAAAGGGATCTTGCCCCTGACTCTGAAAAAGTATGAGAGTCTCAGATTAGAGAATTCTGAGTTAAAAGAAAAAATTTCAAAATTAGAAAATGATCTGCAAAATTCTCAGAAGGAAACAATCTTAGAGACTCCCAGTAATGCTGATGAGATCATCAAAGAGTATGATCACAGCTTTCAGAAGTTTCTAGCTAGAAACATAGATAGAAGCAAGATGGATTCAATGATCTATGGAGTTAGCAGAAATGGTAGAAAAGGGATATGATATCAAGGTAAGGTATCTACACCTAAACAAGCCATGGACTTAGTCATAAAATGCACACCACTCAACTCACATTTTATATATGGGCACACACATGACATAAAATACACAAGTAGTGATTATTCTGTCAAACCAAAATTCAATCAGAATTTTGGTAAAACTAACAAATCAGGACCCAAGAAAATGTGGGTACCTAAGGATAAAATTATACATGTAGTAGAAATCTTTAGCAACAAGGCTAAGACACCAGTCATGGTACCTGGACTCTGGCTGCTCGCGACACATGACGGGAAGAAGGCATATGTTCCAAAGCCTGGAACTTAAGCCTGGAGGCTACGTGGGCTTTAGAGGTAATCAGAGAGGAAAGATCATTGGCTCTGGAACAGTAGGTAATGGAAATCTTCCCTCTATAAATAATGTACTATTAGTTTATGGATTAATGCATAACCTGTTATCCATAAGTCAATTAAGTGATAACGGTTATGATATAATCTTTAATCAAAATTCATGCAAAGCTGTTAGTCATAAAGATGGGACTATCCTATTTAATGGAAAGAGGAAAAACAACATTTATAAAATAAAAATTTCTGAACTAACGAGTCAGAATGTAAAATGCCTACTTTCTGTTAACAATGAGCAATGGGTCTGGCATAGAAGATTGGGGCATGTTAGTATGAGAAGAATATCTCAGATTAACAAACTCAATCTGGTCAGAGGACTTCCTAATTTGAAGTTCAGCTCAGATGCTCTATGTGAAGCATATCAGAAAGGCAAATTTGCATAACCAGCTTTTAAATCCAAAAATGTTGTTTCCACCTCTAATCCATTAGAACTTCTGCATATTGACTTATTTGGACCAGTAAAAACTGCTTCATTCAGTGGCAAGAAGTATGGGTTAGTAATCGTAGATGACTATAGCAGATGGACACTGGTAAAGTTCTTAAAACACAAGAACGAGTCACACTCTGTGTTTGTTACATTCTGCAACCAAGTTCAGAATGAAAAGGATCTTAGAATTGTCAAAGTCAGAAGTGATCATGGTGGGGAATTTGAAAATAAAAATTTTGAATTATTTTTTAATGAAAAAGGCATCTTGCATGACTTCTCTTGTCCTAGAAATCCCCAACAAAATAGAGTTGTAGAACGAAAGAACAGAACATTGCAAGAAATGGCCAGAACCATGATCAATGAGACTAACATTGCTAAGATCTTCTGGGCAGAGGCAATTAACACAGCGTGTTACATTCAGAATAGAATCTCCATTGTTAGAACATAGTTTGATTCTACAACCCTTAATTAGAGTTTTGATGATAACAAAATACAAAGAATAAATAAATTCAAATATATATATATATAGAACAAATATGCTTCTTAAAATTATGTTTTATATATACAGAAGTTCTGATGGAATCAGCATCAGAAGATCAGCAATATGTCAGCATCAGAAGATCAATAACATATGCTACACGCTGAAGCTACCAGATCATACGCTGAAGCTTGATGACCAGAATCTGTGCATAAACAAATACACTCTGACTCTGATCAAAGATCATTACCAAGTCATCAGCACTCAGAAGCGCTACCATAAGCAAAGAAGACTCTGAAGCGTTATTAAGTATTCAAGACAGAATTAATTGCTAACAGCTTTATTCAGACAAGATCTTCTCAAGAAGGAAAGTGCGTTATTATCATTAAAAGTGCTTTATGGACAACGTATCTTTGCCTTGGCTATATAAATAAGTCTGTATGAGAAAAGACGCACGCATGCACTCACAATTTGCCAAGCCATCAAAACCACGCTTACTCAAACGCTTTAGCAACTCAGTTTTATTCCAAGCTTAAATTGTGTATTATCACAGTTGTGATATATTGTTTTATTAGAAAACGTTAAACACATTCTTGTTCAATTATTTGTAAGAGATTTCCTTGAGATAAACCGGTTTGTGGTTATACTCAAGAAGGCTTTAACAGTTGTTAAAGTAGCTATTGTAATCCTTTGAATATAGTGGATTAAGACCTCGTTGGAGAGAGGCGAAATCACCTTGACGGGTGGACTGGAGTAGTTTGAGATTAAACGAACCAGGATAAAAATACAGTGTTGTCTAAGCAGTTGTTTTAAGTTTTACAATTCAACCCCCCTTCTTGTGTTTTTCACATCTTCAATTGGCATCAGAGTGCCTGGTTCTGAGCTTATAACACTTAACCGTGTCAGTACAAGATCCAGCGTCAGAAAAACACAATGGCAGGACCAAATCAAAACATCAGCAATGACAACAATGAAGAAAGAGACAGATTCAGTGGCAAACCTCTAGTCTTTGATGGAGAGAACTTTGACTACTGGAAAGACAGAATGGAGAGTTTCTTTCTGGCCCATGATGCTGATCTGTGGGACATGGTGACTGATGGATACACGCACCTAGTGGATGGAAGTGGTCAGAAGATTGACAGGAAAACAATGTCTGATCAGCAAAAGCGTGAGTTCAGAAATCATCACAAAGCCAGAACAATTCTTCTCAGCGCCATCTCTTATTCAGAATATGAGAAGATATCAAACAGAGACACTGCAAAGAATATGTTTGACTCTCTGAGAATGACGCATGAAGGCAACATTCAAGTCAAAGAAACCAAAGCCCTTGCACTCATTCAGAAGTATGAGGCATTCGAGATGGAAGAGAGTGAATCAATAGAAACTATGTTTTCAAGATTTCAAATTCTTGTTGCTGGTCTAAAAGTTCTTGACAAAGGATATTCTACTGCTGATCACGTTAAGAAGATCATCAGAAGCTTGCCAAAACAATGGAGGCCAATGGTCACAACGCTTAAGCTAGCCAAGGATCTCAACAAAATCTCTCTAGAGGAACTTGTCAGCTCCCTCAGAAGTCATGAGATAGAGCTAGAAGCAGATGAACCTCAAAAGCAAGGTAAGCCATTAGCTTTAAAATCTAACAGAAAATCTGACTCCAAAGTTTTGCAGGCTGTGGAAGAAACCTCTGATGGGTCCTCATCAGAAGAAGATGAACTATCTCTCCTCTCCAGAAGGGTGAACCAATTATGGAAGCAGAGGCAAAGGAAGTTCAGGAATCCCAGAAGATCAGAAAATCAGAATGAATCTTTCTCCAGATACAGAAGGTCAGAATCCTCCTCTGGACACAAAAGATCTGAAGGTTCTTCAGGAAACAAAAAGCCAAACAACAAAGATAGCATCTGCTATGAATGTAACGAGCAAGGGCACTACAAAAGTGATTGCCCAAAGCTTCAGAAGGAAAAGCCCAAAAAGAAGTTTGGCAAGGAAAAGAAGAAAAGTCTCATGGCTACATGGGATGATTCTGACACATCTGAAGCTGACTCAGAATCAGATGATGAAAGACCAAACATAGCTCTCATGGCAAACATAACAGAAGACAGTGAAGCTTCTGAGTCAGAATCTGAATCAGATACAGAAGAGGTATTCCCTGACTTTACTATAAACTTTACTAAGGCTGAACTAGCTGAAAGCCTCAATGAAATTCTGGAAAGATATCAGCAGATCAGAATCAAATTCAGAAACCTGAAAAGGAATCTTGCTTCTGACTCTGATAAGACTGAGAGTCTCAAATTGGAGAATTCTGAGTTAAAAGATAAAATTTCAAAATTAGAAAACCAATTGCAAAACTCTCAGAAGGAAACAATCCCTGAAACTCCCAGCAGTGCTGATGAGATCATCAAGGAGTATGATCACAGCTTTCAAAAGTTTCTAGCTAAAAACATAGACAAAAGCAAAATGGCTTCAATGATCTATGGAGTTAGCAGGAATGGCAGAAAAGGGATAGGATATCAAGGTAAGGTATCTACACCAAAAAATGCCATGGATTTAGTTATAAAACGTACTCCACTTGATTCACACTTTATATATGGGCACACACATGACATAAAATATACAAGTAGTGATTACTCTGTCAAACCAAAATTCAACCAGAGTTTTGGTAAAACTAACAAATCAGGACCCAAGAAAATATGGGTACCTAAGGATAAAATAATACATGTGGCAGATATCTTTAGCAGCAAAGCAAAAACACCAACCATGGTACCTGGACTCTGGCTGCTCACGACAAATGACGGGAAGAAGGCATATGTTCCAAAGCCTGGAACTTAAGCCTGGAGGCCACGTAAGCTTTGGAGGCAATCAGAGAGGAAAGATCATTGGCTCTGGAACAGTAGGTAATGGAAACCTTCCCTATATAAGTAATGTTTTACTAGTTGATGGATTAATGCATAATCTATTATCCATAAGTCAATTAAGTGATAACGGTTATGATATAATCTTCAATCAAAATTCATGCAAAGCTGTTAGTCAGAAAGATGGGACTATCCTATTTAATGGAAAGAGGAAAAACAACATTTATAAAATAAAACTTTCTGAACTAAAAAGTCAGAATGTAAAGTGTCTTATGTCTGTTAACAACAAGCAATGGATCTGGCACAGAAGATTGGGACATGTTAGTATGAGAAGAATATCTCAGATTAACAAACTCAATCTGGTCAGAGGACTTCCTAACCTGAAGTTCAATTCAGATACTCTGTGTGAAGCATGTCAGAAAGGCAAGTTTGCAAAACCAACTTTCAAATCCAAAAACGTTGTTTCCACCTCCAAGCCATTAGAACTTTTGCACATTGACTTATTTGGACCAGTTAAAACTGCTTCAGTCAGTGGCAAGAAGTATGGGTTAGTAATCGTAGATGACTATAGCAGATGGACATGGGTAAAGTTCTTAAGGCACAAGGACGAGTCACACTCTGTGTTTGTTACCTTCTGCAACCAAGTTCAGAATGAGAACGATCTTAGAATCGTCAAAGTCAGAAGTGATCATGGTGGAGAATTTGAAAACAAAGATTTTGAGTCATTCTTTAATGACAAAGGCATTCTGCATGATTTCTCTTGTCCTAGAACTCCCCAGCAAAATGGAGTTGTAGAACGAAAGAACGGAACATTGCAAGAAATGGCCAGAACCATGCTCAACGAGACTAACGTTGCTAAGATTTTCTGGGCAGAGGCAATAAACACAGCGTGTTACATTCATAATATAATCTCCATAAGAGCTATTCTAGAAAAGACTCCATATGAATTGTGGAAGAACAGAAAGCCCAACATTTCCTATTTTCACCCATTTGGATGTACATGTTTTATCCTGAATACAAAAAATTATTTGAACAAGTTTGACTCTAAAGCACAAAAGTGTATTATGTTAGGATATTCTGAACGCTCAAGAGGGTACAGAGTATACAATACAGAAACACAGATTGTGGAAGAGTCAATCAGTGTTTGTTTTGATGATAAGCTTGACTCTCAAAAGTCAAAGCAGAATGAATTAATTGCAGGTATGGAAGTTGAATTCACAGGTACTGAAGACAAATCATTAGAAGCTCTCAACAGAGACACTCCCTCAACATCAGAAAGAGGCACTGCAAGAAATCCAGCACCTTCTGTTGATCAACTTCGGAAAAGAATATCCAGAAGCAGCATGGATCACCCAGAAGAAACAATCTTAGGAAGGAAGGAAGATCCAATCAGAATAAGATCTAGCTTCAGAAACTCTGAAGAATCCCTCATGGGACTGGTTTTTATAATTGAACCAACAACAATTGATGAAGCACTTCTTGACAATGATTGGATTCTAGAAATGCAAGAGGAGCTAAATCAATTCACAAGAAATGACGTATGGGATCTAGTTCCCAAACCAAAAGGATTCAACGTCATTGGAACAAAATGGGTGTTCAGAAACAAACTGAACGAACAAGGTGAAGTCATCAGAAACAAAGCACGACTGGTAGCACAAGGTTATAGTCAGCAAGAGGGGATAGACTATACAGAAACCTTTGCTCCAGTCGCCAGGTTAGAATCTATCAGACTCTTAATCTCATTTGCTGTTAATAAAGGCATCAATCTGTATCAGATGGATGTTAAGAGTGCATTCTTAAATGGCTATATAGAAGAAGAGGTATATGTGCACCAACCCCCTGGTTTTGAAAGTTCCAAAAATCCAGAATATGTTTTCAAACTAAAGAAGTCACTCTATGGTCTGAAACAAGCTCCCAGAGCTTGGTATGAAAGACTAAGTAACTTCCTGTTAGAAAAGGAATTCACCAGAGGGAAAGTGGACACAACCTTGTTCTGTAAGACAGTTAAGAATGACATTTTAGTATGTCAGATTTATGTTGATGACATCATATTTGGATCCACTAAACCCTCTCTGGGAAGAAAGTTTGCTAAATGTATGCAGGCAGAATTTGAGAAGAGCCTAATGGGGGAACTAAAATTCTTTCTGGGCTTTCAGATTAATCAAACCCCAGAAGGAACTTACATTCATCAGAGCAAATATGTCAGAGAACTTCTGAAGAAATTTGATCTCTCAGAATGTAAGCCATCAAAGATTCCAATGCATCCCACGTGCATTCTGGAAAGAGAAGAGGTAAGTAAAAAGGTAGAATATAAGGTCTACAGAGGTATGATTGGTTCTCTTCTCTATCTGACGGCCTCAAGGCCTGACATTCTATTCAGTGTTTGCATTTGTGCAAGATTCCAATCAGATCCTAGAGAATCTCACTTAACAGCAGTTAAGCGAATTTTCAAGTATCTGAAAGGTACTACTAATCTGGGTTTGTTTTATAGAAAATCAAGTGACTACAGTTTGATAGGATACTGTGATGCTGATTTCGCTGGAGACAGAGTAGAACGTAAAAGCACTTCTGGAAGCTACCAGTTTCTGGGAGAAAATCTGATCTCATGGTCCAACAAAAGACAATCCACAATAGCTCTATCAACAGCAGAAGCTGAATACATAGCAGCAGCTGGATGCAGCACACAAATTCTCTGGATGAAAAGTCAACTTGAGGACTTCCAGATATTTGAGAGTAACATTCCTATCCTCTGTGACAATACTTCTGCTATTTGTCTCAGCAAAAATCCTATTTTGCATTCTAGGGCTAAGCATATAGAAATAAAACATCATTTTATTAGGGACTATACTCAGAAAGGGATTCTAAATTTAAAATTTATTAACACAGACCATCAATGGGCTGATATTTTTACAAAACCTCTTTCTGAAGATAGGTTCAACTTCATTCTGAAACATCTCAGCATGAAGCTCTGTCCAGAATAAAACTGTTTTGATTTCATATCTTAACCTTCAGAACTTTGTTTATTTTTTCGTGAACTACTGATCAATCTTTCTTCAGATCTTTAGAAGCACAGATTGTATCAGAATCTATCACAATCAAGGATAGAAATGTGTTGTTCACTCAAGCAAACAAGTGTCATCCAGTCATCAGTTACTTTCTGAGGTTGAACACGCGTTCACGTTTCTGAAAGGACAAAATCGCTGATTGGTTGCATTGAGACACATGTCATGGGTAACCGTTCCAATATCTTTCTGAATCCCCCAAAATCAGCTATCATTAAATGCTCATAATCATTATATTTAATTTCTCTCTCTTACCGTTTATGTTTTCAAAATTGTTTAGAAATCTATTTAAACACATTTCTCACCATTTACACTCTTTTACCTTCACTTTCATTTTCTCTCAATCTTACTGATTTCAGTTTGCATACTTTCTCAAAACCCTTTCAATTTCTTCAAAACCTTCGTGTGAACATGGCTTCCTCAAGCATCCCCACTTCCAGTTCTCAGAAAACAGGTTCCTCTGAACAATACGAAGAACCCTACAGAACGCTTCTCACACCAATCAAAAATCTTGAAGTTCTTTCAGAATTGATCGTGGATTTCAACAGTCTTCAAGAGAATGGGTTTAATCTCTCTGAAGAGGTTAAGGCTCAAGGTTGGGAAAGATACTTTGACAGACGGGTGGGTCCAACATTCCCAATTCTGGTAAAGGAATTTTGGATTCATGCTTCATCTTCCAATCATTAAGTTACTTCTTACATTATGGGGAAGAAGATATTTATTACTGAGGACCTCATTGCACGTTTAATAGGCTACAGTGGTGGTGGTGTTCACTGTATTGACATGGCTGAAAGATGCGCTGATGTTGCCCTAATTGCTAGAGAAATCTTCACTCTAGGGCTTCCCTCCAGCAAGATCAGGGATTTAAAAGACCATCACAGAATATGGGCCAAGATCATTCTGGGATGCATAAACCACAGGAAGCCTACCAGCTCTCCTGATTACATCAATATTGATCAGCAATTTCTGATCTATTTCATTTCCCAGAAGATCAAGGTAAATCTAGCTCATCTACTGTTTAACCATCTCAGGACCAGTGTTAAGGAAACCAGAGAAGAGGAGCGCACAAAAAGGGACTGGATACCCCTAGGAAGACTTATATCAGATATTCTAACAGAGAATAAGCTGATTGATCATCTTACAGAGGCT
The DNA here is from genome assembly GCA_948472305.1 of Vicia faba. Classification (NCBI taxonomy): domain Eukaryota; kingdom Viridiplantae; phylum Streptophyta; class Magnoliopsida; order Fabales; family Fabaceae; genus Vicia; species Vicia faba. Next base: position 300,394,395 of record OX451735.1, read on the forward strand.
CAGGAAATCAGCTCTTTGGAAGCTACTGTTGGCAAACAGCTGAATGCAAAGAATCTGAAGAAAATGAAGTTGATTGAGAACATCAAGAAGGAACCCAGCGTCACTCCTTTTGCAGCAATCTCCAGCAGAAGAGTCCCTATGGATAACTTTCCTATGTTCTCAGAGATTGATTCTAAACCAGATATAATAGTTAGATATCTGGATGCTTGTAAGACGGATGGCACAGCACCAAATTTGAACATTCAGGATCTGCAGCAGAAGGCTCCAGAAGTTATGCTGAAGAAAACCAAGAAAAGGAAAGCTGTAGCAGAAGGATCATCCCAACAGACTCCTAAAAAGAGAGGTAATCCTTCTTCTGTAACTGTTTTAGATTCAATTTCTGTATCAACATCTATACCAATTCCCACTCAACCTGAAAACCCCACACCACAAACTTTTGATGACTTTGACATTGATTTTGACCCCTCTGAATCCTTAACTCTTAGAAGATCTCGCTCCCAACCTCAAAATCCAAATATTGAAGCAACCCAACAAGAACTTGCAAAAGTTCTATCTGATATAGACCAACATACTTCTGCTCCCATGCCAGAAAATCCAAACCCTGAAACCACCATAGAAGCACAACCAGAAATTTCCCTCTCACCACAACCAGAAATTCCCCTCTCTCCACTACCAGAAATACCATCACCTTCATCTCCTCAACCAGAAATTCATCCACCTTCTCCTCAACCTGAACTATCTCAACCAGAAGTTCAAACTTCTGAGACTCAACCTTCTGAATCCTGTGAACCAGAACCTCATAACGATCAATCAAACCAAATTGTTGATTCTGATACCATTCCCATTCCTAGAATCACAGAACCTATGGCCATTCGTATGCCCCTTGGTACCATTGTGAATATTTCCTAACTTCCCTCTTCACCAGAATCAACTCCACCAAACTCCCCATCAAGTCCAATAATAATTCCTGACTCTCCCACTCCCCCACCAAAGAACAATCCAAAAGACAACATCAAGACTGTCATTGACTTAACAGTTTTTGAACGTCTTGCTGCCATAACCCACAAAACAATTATCCCAAAACCAAAACATCCAGATGTTGGTACCAGCTTATTGACATTTGAAACAGAAGTACAGAAGTGAATCACTTCTCTGAAGCAAGCTAGTCTTGAGCTGGTTGATCCTGCTGCATCAGACTACCTTTGGACAAGGTTCAAAAGATGGGTATCTTCTGAAACTTATAAGCTGCAAGAACAGAGATACGGACAAGCTCAACAGAACTTCAGCAATCTGCTAAAAGAAATTGAAGGTCCAGTTCTGAGCAAGCTGCTTAAGGAAGAAGTTCTCCCTCTAGACAATGCTCCCTGGTCTGAACATCGTCCAGCATCCAAAGTTCTGACTGATACTCCAGAGCAGATGATTCCTGCTGAAGAACTGGGTTAAGAAAAGGATATTGCAGAAAGCTCTGAGAAGCATCCCGTTTCTGAAGATCCTCAAGCTTCCTCCCTTGACAGGAAGACTCTAGAAGACCTGAAAAGATCTGATATGTTGATGAAGGAAAGAATGGATAAGCAGGACAACAAAATTGATGCAATAGCAAGCATGTTAACCCAGCAACAGGAAACCAACACCCAGATCAAGAGCATGTTGGAAGCTTTGTTCACACGTCTTCCTCCTCCCTCTTAGAATTTCCTTGTTTTTAAACATGTTTATCGGTAATATTTTTACATTGTTTTGAACTTATCATTGCTTCTGGTTTTTAATATAAATGCATTTTGGCTCTGATTATTTGTTCTTTTTGATAACTGACAAAAAGGGGGAGAAATAATGATATTTTTCAATAACGGATTACTGAGACATAAGTCTCAAACATTCTGATCTATTTAAATTTTCTCTCTTCTGAAAAGCTTACAGGTACAAAACTCTGATGAAAGATACAGTAAAAGTTCTGATGCTCAAAGACTCATGGAATTAAAGGGAAGTAATCAACTCAGGGGGAGTTTTCTCTTCTTAATTCTATACTTCTTATTCTTTATTTTTAATTGAAAAATATGGTTTTTGTCATCATCAAAAAGGGGGAGATTGTTAGAACATAGTTTGATTCTACAACCCTTAATTAGAGTTTTGATGATAACAAAATACAAAGAATAAATAAATTCAAAGATATATATATAGAACAAATATGCTTCTTAAAATTATGTTTTAAATATACAGAAGTTCTGATGGAATCAGCATCAGAAGATCAGCAATATGTCAGCATCAGAAGATCAGTAACATATGCTACACGCTGAAGCTACCAGATCATACGCTGAAGCTTGATGACCAGAATCTGCGCATAAACAAATACACTCTGACTCTGATCAAAGATCTTTACCAAGTCATCAACACTCAGAAGCGCTACCATAAGCAAAGAAGACTCTGAAGCGTTATTAAGTATTCAAGACAAAATTAATTGATAACGTCTTTATTCAGACAAGATCTTCTCAAGAAGGAAAGTGCGTTATTATCATTAAAAGTGCTTTATGGACAACGCATCTTTGCCTTGGCTATATAAATAAGTCTGTATGAGAAAAGACGCACGCATGCACTCACAATTTGCCAAGCCATCAAAACCACGCTTACTCAAACGCTTTAGCAACTCAGTTTTATTCCAAGCTTAAATTGTGTATTATCACAGTTGTGATATATTGTTTTATTAGAAAATGTTAAACACATTCTTGTTCAATTATTTGTAAGATATTTCCTTGAGATAAACCGGTTTGTGGTTATACTCAAGAAGGCTTTAACAATTATTAAAGTAGCTATTGTAATCCTTTGAATATAGTGGATTAAGACCCCGTTGGAGAGAGGCGAAATCACCTTGACGGGTGGACTGGAGTAGTTTGAGATCAAATGAACCAGGATAAAAATACAGTGTTGTCTAAGCAGTTGTTTTAAGTTTTACAATTCAACCCCCCTTCTTGTGTTTTTCACATCTTCAATAAGACTTATTCTGGAAAAGACTCCATATGAATTGTGGGAGAATAGAAAGCCCAACATTTCTTATTTTCATCCATTTGGATGCACGTGCTTTATTCTGAATACAAAAAATTATTTGAACAAGTTTGACTCTAAAGCACAAAAGTGTATTATGTTAGGATACTCCGAACGCTCAAGAGGGTACAAAGTATATAATACAGAAACACAGATTGTTGAAGAGTCAATCAGTGTTAGGTTTGATGATAAGCTTGACTCTCAAGAGTCAAAGCAGAATTAATTCCTTGCAGGTATGGAAGTTGAACTCATAGGTTCTGAAGACAACTCGTCAGAAGTTCTCAATAGAGACGCTACCACAACATCAGAAAGAGTTATTGCAAGCAATCCAGCACCTTCAGTTGATCAACTTTAGAAAAGGCTATCCAGAAGCAGCATTGCTCACCCAGAAGATACAATACTGGGAAAGAAGGATGATCCAATCAGAACAAGATCAATATTTAGAAACTCTGAAGAATCCCTCATGGGACTAGTCTCTCTGATTGAACTAGCAACAATTGATGAAGCGCTTCTGGACAATGATTGGATTCTGGCAATGCAGGAGGAATTGAATCAATTCACCAGAAATGACGTATGGGATCTGGTCACCAGACCAAAAGGATTCAACGTCATTGGAACAAAGTGGGTGTTCAGAAACAAACTGAATGAGCAAGGAGAAGTCATCAGAAACAAAGCACGACTGGTAGTACAAGGTTATAGTCAGCAAGAGGGGATAAACTATACAGAAACCTTTGCTCTAGTCACTAGGTTAGAATCTATCAGACTTTTAATATCATTTGTTGTAAACAATGGCATCGCTCTGTATCAGATGGATGTCAAAAGTGAATTCTTAAATGGCTATATAGATGAAGAGGTATATGTTCACCAATCCCCTGGGTTTGAGAATTTCAAAAATCCAGAATATGTTTTCAAACTAAAGAAGTCACTCTATGGTCTGAAACAAGCTCCCAGAGCTTGGTATGAAAGACTAAGTAACTTCCTATTAGAAAAGGAATTCATCAGAGGGAAAGTGGACACAACCTTGTTCTGTAAGACAGTTAAGAATGACATGTTAGTGTGTCAGACTTATGTTGATGACATCATCTTTGGATCTACTAAACCCTCTATGGGAAGAGAATTTGCTAAATGTATGCAGGCAGAGTTTGAGATGAGCTTAATGGGGGATCTCAAATTCTTTTTGGGCATTCAGATAAACCAAACTTCAGAAGGAACTTACATTCATCAGAAAAAAATGTCAGAGAACTACTGAAGAAATTTGATCTCTCAGAATGTAAGCCCTCAAAGATTCCAATGCACCCCACGTGCATTCTGGAAAAGGAAGAGGTAAGTAAAAAGGTAGAACAGAAGGTCTACAGAGGTATGATTGGTTCTTTTCTATATCTGACGGCTTCAAGACCTGACATTTTATTTAGTGTTTGCTTATGTGCTAGATTCCAATCAGATCCTAGAGAATCTCACTTAACAGCAGTTAAGCGAATTTTCAAGTATCTGAAAGTTACTACTAATATGGGTTTGTTCTATAGAAAATCAAATGATTACAGATTAGTAGGATATTATGACGCTGACTTCGCTAGAGACAGAGTAGAGCGTAAAAGCACTTCTGGAAGCATCCAGTTTCTCGGAGAAAATCTGATCTCATGGACCAGCAAGAGACAGTCCACAATTGCACTATCAACAGCAGAAGCTGAATATGTAGCAGCTGCTGGATGTAGCACGCAAATGCTCTGGATGAAAAGTCAACTTGAAGACTTCAACATATTTGAGAGTAACATTCCTATCCTCTGTGACAATACTTCTGCTATTTGTCTCAGTAAGAATACAATTTTGCATTCTAGGGCTAAGCATATAGAAATAAAACATCATTTTATTAGGGACTATATTTAGAAAGGGACTCTTAGCTTAAAATTTATTGACACAGACCATCAATGGGCTGATGTCTTTACAAAACCTCATTCTAAAGATAGGTTTAACTTCATTCTGAAACATCTCAGCATGAAGCTATGCCCAGAATAAAATATTTTATTTGTATATCTTAACCTCCAGAATTTTATTATTTTCTGTGAACTACTGATCAATCTGTCTTCAGAGTTTAGAAGTACAGATTGCATCAGAATCTATCCATGAAGATCTGAACGTTTCATTTCAAGGATAGAAGCATGCAGTTGACATAATCAAACATTTATCATCCATTCATCAGCCACCTACTGAGGATGAACACGCGTTCATTTTTCTGAAAGGTCAAAGGCGCTGATTGGGTGCATTGAGACACTTGTCAAGGGTAACCATTCAAGTATCTTTCTAAATCCCCTAATTTCAGTTGTCATTAATGCTTATAATCATAACTAATTATTTCTCTTTCTTATTGTTTACATTTTCAAGAAACCTATTTAAACTCAAATTTTATTTTTTACATTCACTTCTTTTTACTCTCATCAATATTTTCTCTCGTTTCAAGTTCTTGCTTTCAAAAACCCCTTTTCATCTTCCTCAAATCTCGTGTGAACAATGGCTTCTTCAAGTGTCAAAAACATCAGTACTCGGGAATCTGCTTCAATGGAACAGTATGAAGAACCTTACAGAATGCTCTTCACTCCCATTGATAATCTGGAAGTTCTCTCAAAACTGATTATTGACTTTGAAAGCTTGCAAGAAATTGGCTTCAATTTGTATGAAGACGTCACTGCTCAAGGTTGGAACAGATACTTTGACCGTCTACTGGGGCCAACGTTTCCAATTCTTTTCAAAGAATTCTGGATACATGCTTCTTCTTCAAATCATCAGGTCACCTCTTATGTCACGGGGAAGAAAATTGTTATTACAGAAGACCTAATTTCAAAGCTTATTGGTTACAATGGTGAAGGTGTCAGATGCATTGACATGGCTGAGAGATGCTCTAACGTAAGTTCTATTGCAAGGGAAATTTTTACTCATGGACTTTGTGATATGGTGGGAAGAACTGACTGTTTTTGGAATGCTGGTTTGCATTTTGCGTTTGCATTCGCAAAATGTCGCGGTAAGCAAGACTCGCCACTGTCTTTTATTTTATCCAACAAGGAAAGGAAAAAAGCACAGAAAAATTCCATTTTCGAGATATTTCTCGGGTTCGGGGGGTAGATTATAGAAAGGGAAGGTGTTAGCACCCTTTCTATCTGTGGTTATCCACGGGCTCTTAGGTACTTGCTCATATTGTTTTCAAAAATTTGCTTTCTTTGTGTTTGTGGGTGTGATCGGTGGAAATAGAACTGACTGTTTAAAGCGAGATCGCGTATGTCGCGGAAGCAAGAGTCGCCACCGTCTTTTATTTTCTCCAACATGGAAAGGACAAAAGCACAGCAAAATTCCTTATGAGAACTTTTCTCGGTTCGGGAGGTAGATTTATAGAAAGGGAAGGTGTTAGCACCCTTTCTATCCATGGTTATCCATGGGCTCTTAGGTACTTGCTCTTATGTTTTCAAAATGTTTGCTTTTCAAAATGTGAGTGGGTTTGAAAAAGTTTCATTGAAAGATTTCTGAATGACTCTTGTATCTGTCCTCAAGAGTGTTTGAAAAATTTGCTTTGAAAGCTTTTGAAAGTGTCAGTGTGAAAAGATTTTTGATTTGTTTTTGAAGAGAGCAAGTACCCATGAGTCATCTACCTACCCTAAGGAATTAGGCTGTGTAAAAGTCCTTAAGGTAGTTCCATCCCACCATTGAGAGGTAGGTAGCACCACCGTTGGAGGTGTTCGGGTCAATTCGATTGTAGGGACAGTGTGGTCACCGAAGCAACAGTTAGGACACCTTAGAAGTAACCCTAATGTCCTAGATCCTTTTTTAATCCGAGGCAACCGTTTCGAGGCAACTGGATCTTGGACATAAGAGCGACCGCTAAAACGTCCTATACTTGACGACCACGTTTCGAAGGCAACGAGTGAGGCGTACCCTAGAAGTGGTGTGTGTATTGTGTGTTGTTTTCATGTTATGTTTTATCTTTGATCATGACATTGTGAGCTACGCGTTGTTTTTAGTTATCATACATTCTTTCATGCAGTTTAGCAGTTAAGAGTGCAAAAAATAAAATACGGAAAGGTAAAAGCTACGCTATTACAAGGCGCGGGTCTATACATCGCCAAAGTACAAAGACCCGTTTTTGATAAAAGATGCGGAAAGTAAAAAAACAATAAGCCTAATTACTATTACATCCTTGAACAGTTACATAATAATCAATAAGAAAAATAAGAATAATGTGCGAAAGAATAAATTAAACTGAACGTCTGAGGGTGTTGGACCCTTTGCTTGAAATTAAATTAAATTAAAACCTAATTAATTATTTAATTAAAGAAAAGAAAGTGTTTTTTATATTTTTTGTATTTAATTAAATAAAGAAAATAAAATCAAGAGAAAACCCTAATTCTAAGCTTATATTAATTATTAAGAAAATATTAAAGTTAACTAATTTAAGCTAATTAATTAATTTACATGTTATTTACAAAAATAATAATAATAATCAATAATGATGAAAATAATTAAAAGTCAAAACCTAATTCTATACAATTTTATTTATTAGGAAAAAGGATTAAAATTTAAAACCTAAATTAAACTAAGTTAATTGTTAGTTATTTATTTACAAAAATATGTTAATGGCAAATTTAATAAATAATTAAAAAACATTTTTTAGTTTCTGATTTTTATTAGGAAAAATTATTTGTGGTGAATTAATTATAATTAAAACAATTAAAAGTATTAAAAAGAAAATAAAATAAAATTTAAATATGCAAACCAAGGGGGTTAGATGGCCCATGTGGAGGTGAACTTTGAGGAATTCTGGCCCATTAGACAAAGCAAGCCTCGTTGACTTTCTGGTTGTGTGCATGTTGGTTGAATGGAGTGCATCATGGACTTCATTTTGTGGCCACTGGATTGGGCATCATAGCCACTTGGCAAGCTAGCGCGTGAAGGTGCATGATGGACCATTGAACGGATGCTGCATGTGAACGTTTGAGAAAAAATAGAAAGAATTATACGGGGGACCTGGGGATCGAACCCAGGTCCCAGTACCTCTTGCCATTATGCCTTTGCCAACTGAGCTATCCAGCGCGTTTGTTAAATTAATAACAAAGAAATATAATATATGAAAAGTGCCAATTATGCTGGGACATTAAAAAACCGCGCCAATGTTTGAATACTCCAGTAGCGCTTGGACAGCTCACCCTTCTTCTTCGTTTTTCCTGCAAACATGAACAAGATAGTGGGGGTTTTAAACCCCCACTAACCATAACCACGAAAAATAGCGACTAGAGTTAGGGACCATATAAAAAGGGCGCGATGATTCCATTCAGTTCGCCTTGAGCTTCTGAGTTTAATGGTATGTGTCTCAAGGTCTGATTTTTGCTCAGTAAGAAAGCCCTAATTTTCAAGCTTCTAAACCCTAGATCTTGTCCATGGTGGATTTCGATTCAAGCAGTTTTAGCACAATTAAACTATCTCAAAAGCTTCAGGAAGGTGTCAGCAACATAAATCAATAATCAAAACATAGCAATGATGCATAGAAATTAGATTTCTATTATGGAAATATTTGTTAAAACCGTGACTCTGTTTTATTGTTTCCTTGGGTATGAGAGCTTGTTCTTGATAGTAATAGCTTCCTGGAGACTTAGGCAATATGTTGGAATCACTTTTAAGCCTTGAATCCACCTGCAAATAGGATTTCCGTTTCACAATTTTCTTGAGTTTTTGCAAATTGGCTATGGAGTTTTTAGCAGCTTTCACGTGTGTCCAGCTTTAGGGTTAGCTTGTGCCTTTGTATGTGAATGGAATTAGGTCAAAATAAGGCCCAAAAGTCCATGGCATTATGACTTGAATGTGTGATTGCCAATCATATCTTTTTTCAATCTTTTCTTTCATGAAACTTTGCCAATCATGGATATTTTGCCTTGTTGATTGAGAAACGAGTTGCCAGCTTGCCCTAGTCATATTTGCTGCACAAAAAGATCTAAAAAGCATACCTTTTGAATTTTCTTATAATTAAAACCAATTAAATGAATTAATATAAATATAAATTCAATTAATTAATTAAAAATAAGAAAATAAATTATTTTGAGCTCAATGGGTCGTGCATAGGATTTGGCCAAAGATTCAAGAAAGAATTTGAGGCCCATTAGCAAAAATGAAGTGTTTTAGGCAAAGTTGACTTTTGAAAGTTCCCAAAAATTTCCCAACTTCTCCAATGCATATCTTGCTCAATTTTGAAGCTATGAACATGTTCTTGGATATTTTAGAAAGGTATTGAAGTCCTCTAACCAATGCATTTGGTCCCATGTCATTTTGATTTACCAATCTCAAGTTATGGTCTTTGACTTAAAGTGCCTTTTTGTTGACTTTTGAAAATGACCTATAATGTTGAAATTGATAACTTTTTGTGAGAGCATTTCTTGGACTTGGAGTGTGAAGATGAGTTGTAGGAAATGTCATCCCCTTCAAAATGAGCTTTGGATGGGATTTTTCTGATAATCCATGAAGAAGTTATGCCTTGGTCAATTTGTAGTTGACTTTTCAGCTGTCCAAAAATAGAAACTTTTGACACCTTGATGATTTTTGAGCCATGCTTTGAGAATCATGATCAAGACTTGATCAAATGATGATTGTGGCTTCAAAATAAGATGTTGACCAAAAATTTTGACTTTTGACTGTCAAATGACCATTTTGCCCATGCAGTTGACTGTGGAGCAATTAGGGCTTTTGACTGTGCAATTTGATGCTGTGAGTCTTGGAACTTGACATATGGATGCTTGACAACGTATATGGGCCCATGGGACTTTATTGGACCCTTGAAAACCTCATTTTCTTTGCTAGAACCAAAACCCTAATTTTGACTGTGTTAGGAGGCAATTGGACTGTGCAATCCTTGAGAGATTTTGAAGCTTGATTTTGCCAAATCTTGAAGAATATGGGAGGGCAAATTTTGGGGTACAACAGTGGGTTTGAAAAAGTTTTTGTTTTGAAAAGGAGTGTAAGTGTGAAAATTTTGTTTTGTTTTGAAAGAGCAAGTACCTGAGAACCATCTACCTACTCGAAAAAGGAATTATTCTATGCTATCTTCCTTTAGACAATGCTATCCTACTATTGATGAGTAGGTAGCACCGTCGTTGGAGTTTAAGGGTCAATTCGAATGTAGGGACTTACGGTCACCAAAGCAATGTTAGGACGCCTTAGCGGTAACCCTAATATCTTAGATCATTTGTTTTGAGGCGACAATATCCGAGGCAACCGTTTCGAGGCAACTATGATCTTTGGACAAGAGGACGACCTCTAAAGTGACCTATACTCGATGACCGCGTACGAAGGCAACCAAGTGGGGTGTACCCTAAGAGTGCGCATGTGCGAGTGTGTCGTTTTCAGTTAATTTTGTCTTTGTACATGTTAATGGTTATCTAAATTGATTTTAGGTTAAACATTCATTCTTGTCATGCATTCCTATTATCAAACATCTAACAGTTATATTTTGCGGAAAATAAATTGTGGAAATTAAATTACAATGCGTCGGGTATTTACATCGCCAAAAGCAACCCTTTGAAATTTAAATGCGGAAAATAAATAAAGCGATAAAAATAGTCCTAATTATCTATTACATTCCGGAAACAGATACAATATTGAATAAAAATGGATCGCGTGCGGGAAATTAAATCGAATGCGTGTTCTAGGGTTTTGACCCTGTGATTATTAAAGAAAAGATTTTTTTGGTTATTTTTTACTTTTAAGAAATAAACTATCCTAAATTAATTATTAAATTAAATTAATTAAACTAATTAATAAAAATAAATATTTTTGGGTTTTTGTGTTATTTAAAGAAAGAAAATAAAATTGATCAAAGTTAATAAAAACCTAATTATGTCTAAGTTAATTTTAATTATTGACAAAATATATTAAAGTTAACCTAATTAAAACTAAATTAATTAATTAATTTGTTAATAAAAAGAAAATACCAAAATTTAAATTAATAAAGAAAATATTTTTTTGGTTTTAATTTTATGAAGAAAAAGTTGATTGGTTAATTGGATATAAAAATATAATAAAAATAAATAATTAAAACAAAAAAAGAAATAGAAAGAGTTAGGGGGTGGGCCTGATTAGGAGGTCTGAAAAGCAAATTCCATGGCCCAATTGTGCAAGCCTGGTTGACTTTTTTGGATCCCATGTGCACCTTCTGACTTGGTCCCATGGTGGACGTCCATCTCTTGGCCTTTAGATCTGGCCCAAGGCCATCTGTCCATGGAAGATATGGAGGCGCATGATAGATCTCCAGCTGGCAACAACACTTGATTACCTGAAGAAAAATAATAACAAGGCATATGGGGGACCTGCGATTCAAACCCAGGCCCCAAGGCATGTTGCCAGCGCTCAATTGCCACTCAACCATCACGTTCTATTTGTCAAGTATATACCAAATAATGATAATATGAGAAAACGTGCTAATATGCCAGAACAAAAAATAAAACGCACGAATATTTGAACCAACCACAGGGGGAGTGACACGTCTCCATCCCTAACCTCCAGCCCCTGTAAACTTACCTGCGGATTTAGATCCGCAGCTAAATTCGTAGGTCAACCCTAAAATCAATTCTAGGCCATGAAAATTCCTCCCAAGACCATGGTTATGCTCGTCTTCCTCCTCCGGTCATGTCTATGGCCATTATTGGAGCTAATTTTTTCCTTTAAAAGAAATGCCTAAAAAATAAACCACAAAACCCTAGATTGGCTATGGGGTTACAAATCAGATAAATGCAATTGGATGATATAGAAAGCTTGGAAATTTGACGATAATTATGAATATGCAAAGAGTTTGTAAGAGAGGTGCAATAATAAGGATCCAAGAATTCAAATGAAAAGCGGTTTTTTGAGACACTTACAAAGCTTTTGAGCGTGTATGGGAGCTTGCTAGGGGTTCGTTCTGACTCAGTAAACCTCCAACAATTGATTGATGTTGAGTTTTGCTTCTGAATTTACCTCCAAGGATGATTTCGATTTCACACTTTTTTTTCAATTTTGCAAGTTTGTTTCTCAGTGTTCTTGCAGCCTCTAGCCTTGTTTTCGTGTGCTTTCACTTGTATATGTAATGTGGGATGTATTAGGTTAACATTTGTGGATTGAATCCTTGCACATCAATGCCATGAGATTTAATTTGATCCACCATTGAAAGCTTGCCTAATTTGTTAAAAATCCAATATTTTTTCACATGGAATGCTTGATACGAGTTTGATGATGATATTGATGATGATTAAGTCCTGAAAATAGAAAAAGATCTCATGTAATCAAGTTTTGGGATTTTATTTGATTTAAATTGATTTAAAATGAAATAATTCAATAAAAAATCAAATAAAATAATAAAATTGATAAATGGACACAAGGCTGAAGCTAGGATACGTGTGCAATGTGGCAAGATCAAATCAAGTGGAAAATAATGGGGCCATTTGACAAAATTTGATGTTTTGGGGATAGTTGACTTTTGGCAATTTTGCAAAAATGCCAACTTCAACAATGCATAACTTCTTCAATTTTGAACTTTTGGAAGTTTCAATTGACTTTTTAGAAAGTTTGAGATGTCCTCTAACAAACACTTTCGGTCTCATATCATTTTGATATTCCATTCTCAAGTTATAAGCTTTGGCAAAAAGGGTGTTTTTGTTGACTTTCAAAAATGACCTATAATGTCCAAATTTACAACTTATTGTGAGTGCATTTTATGATCTTGCGATATGAAGATGGATTGTAGGAAATTGCATCCTTTTCAAAATTAGCTTTAGATGGGTCATTTCTCATAAAGTATGAGAAAGTTATGCTTGGTCAAAGTTGAGTTGACTTTTCCTACAAAACCCTAATTTAGCAACTTTTGAGTCTTGATGAATTTTGAGCAATCCTTGATGAATCATGATCAACCTTTGATAAAATGATGGAATATCCTTAAAAATGAGAATGTTGACAAAAAATATTGAAGTTTGACTATTTGTAGGTCACAGTTGACTTTTGCCCTAGCACAGACGATTTTTGGACCCTTTGAGCAATTGACTGAGCAAACTTCCTCTACAAGGCTTGAAATTTGACATGGATGACCTTGAGAACATATTAGGAAATTTAGGAGCACTTGAGGTCATTTGGATTTAAGGATCTTGATTCAACACAAAACCCTAATTTGAGGTTGACTGCCTTAGGAGATGATTTGTCTGACCCACTCTTGAGCAAACTTGAGCAACTTGGAGATTTTTCTTGCAATGTTTTGAGAAATATGAGAGGGAAAATTTTGGGGTACAACAGCTGCCCCTGTCCAATCTTCTTAAACATGAGGATATAGATTGGCTTTCGCGCCTTTCGTGATCCGAAGGTGGAAGATGATTGAACACTAGAGTGCCCAGAAATTTGCACTCGCAAGAAGTGGTATCAGCCTGGTGATGTCGGGAATGGGCTTACAGATGCCATTTAGAGACTGTTGGTAGGAGGTCTTCGACTGGAATAAGAATCAGGGAGATCTTAGCGTTGATCTGACTGAACCAGAGAAGGTCTTGGATTAACTTTGACTGGATAAGAATCAGAAAAATCTTATAATCGATTTAACTGAACCAGACGAAAGTCTTGGAATATCTTCAACTGGAATAAGAATCAGGGAGATCTTAGCGTCGATCTGACTGAACCAGAGAAGGTCTTGGATTAACTTTGACTGGATAAGAATCAGAAAAATCTTAGAATCGATTTAACTGAACCAGACGAAAGTCTTGGAATATCTTCAACTGGAATAAGAATCAGGGAGATCTTAGCGTCGATCTGACTGAACCAGAGAAGGTCTTGGATTAACTTTGACTGCATGAGAATCAAAAAAATCTTAGAATCGATTTAACTGAACCAGACGAAAGTCTTGGAATATCTTCAACTGAATAAGAATCAGGGAGATCTTAGCGTCGATCTGACTGAACCAGAAAAGGTCTTGGATTAACTTTGACTGGATAAGAATCAGGAAAATCTTAGAATCGATTTAACTGAACCAGACGAAAGTCTTGGAATATCTTCAACTGGAATAAGAATCAGGGAGATCTTAGCGTCGATCTGACTGAACCAGAGAAGGTCTTGGATTAACTTTGAGTGGATAAGAATCAGAAAAATCTTAGAATCGATTTAACTGAACCAGACGAAAGTCTTGGAATATCTTCAACTGAATAAGAATCAGGGAGATCTTAGCATCGATCTGACTGAACCAGAGAAGATCTTGGATTGACTTTGGATGGATAAGAATCGGGAAAATCTTAGAATCGATTTAGCTGAACCAGACAAAAGTCTTGGAAGAGCATCTTTCAGAGGAATCCTCCAAAACAGCCCTTAATAGATGTAGTTTTTGAGGGGACTACCAGGTCATATAAGTAGTCAACGGTGTTTATTGATTCGTCTTTCCCTGAAAAGGTAAAGAGTTAGTCATGTGCAATGTCATGATGTATGAAATTCATGATATATATCAAGCAATGATGCTCTCAAAATAAATGAGATTGTATGGTATGATGCGTATATTCTTGTATCATGATGTATGGAAATGTAATGTTTCTAGCTGGGGGAAATAAATCTCGGATAGCTGTTGAAGAATAGAGTTGGATTCTTCAATTCCGCTGGGGATGGCGAACAGAGAGAATAAACCTGCAGGAGAGGATGACTCCGTTGGGGAATAAACTGACGAAGAGATTACTCTGTGGGGAAGAGATGTCCTGCTGAGGATTCAACCAATGAGTTCCGTTGGGGATTAATTACCGTTGCTGGTGATACTGAATCCTGTTGGGGATTGAGTTCCTGTTTGTGAAAGGAAAGAAATCTGCTGAGGATGATCCTTCAGTTGCGGCTTCACTGGGGATAACCTTTTAGACTTTTGTTGGGATAATCCTTTGAGCTTTGCTAGGAATGATCCTTTGAACTCGGATGGGGAGATTTATCATTGTACTCCGTTGGGGATAAACTTCCACAGTCTACTGGGGATGATTCTCCCAACTCCGTTGGGGAGCTTTTTCAGACTGCGCTGGGAAAATTTTGACTCCACTGGGGATATCTTGTACTTTGCCGGGGAGCATTCTTATACTCCGTTGGGGAATATTAAGACTGCTGGGGATATTAAGCCTTTTCAGCGTTGATGGTAGATAAACTTTGCTTGGGGAGAATATTACTGATTCATTCACAGTTGCAAGTCTCAGTTGGGGAGAGCTATCATTACTGTCTTACTCTGCGGGGAGTGAAGATATCTTAGCCATATTCTTCAGCTGAATTTACCTTTGTACCTGGTGGACAGAGCAACTGTATAGTTTGGACAATTTTTATTGCCCCTGTTTCTGATATTACCCGTAATCGTCTTTTGTTTCGCATGTAAATATTCATGAGCAGCAATTAATGTCAAATGCATATATCAAAAATGAACATTGGATGTTCTTTGCAAATCAAAACAGATAAAGAAAACAGTTTGAAATTTCTTTGAAAATGAATTGTATTGATTTTGAAGTTTGGCCTGTAAATAGGCGTTTTTTGTACAAGAGGCTGACGTCCTAGTAAGAGAGCGCCGCCGAATAATAGAATTTACACAATTTGTGGAAAACTAAACAAAACAGCTATGTGAATAATCCCACTGGGTTCCAACTCTGCTATTGCCTTTATGTCCTCGAGCATCTCATCACTTTGCTACTTGGTTGAAGATGAATCAGATTGATTAGTGTCGTCTGAGCTTGATAGTCGATACCGAAGTCTGGATGCAAAGTGATCCGATGAGACATAGTGTTACGCTTTGATCCCTAATTTTTGCCTGGACCGCCCTTTCGGGTTTTCAATCCACCGGGATACCCATTTTTGCCCAAGCCGCCTTTTCAGGTTTTCGACTTGCCGGGTGTACAGATTTTTTTCATTTTCATCCCTTATTTTTGCCCAAACCCTTTTGGTTCGCCGGGAAGCCCTTATTTTTGCCTAGGCCAGTCAACCTAGCGGGTCGTTAATTAGGCGTAGTATCTTTTCACTATGTCTGCATTGACGGGGTGAGGAAGGTCGTCACCATCCATGGTGGTTATAATCATAGCTCCTCCTGAGAAAATGTTCTTAACCACAAACGGCCCTTCGTAGGTAGGGGTCCATTTGCCCCTGGGATCACCTTGAGGTAAAATGATGTGCTTGATCACCAGATCCCCAACTTGATACTCTTGTTGTCTGACTTTCTTGTTAAATGCCTTGATCATCTGTTTTTGGTACGTCTGACCATGACAAATAGCAGTAAGTCTCTTTTCATCGATTAAGTTCAGCTGATCAAGCCGGGTCTGAATCCAGTCATCTTCGCTCAAACCTGCATCCTTCATAATTCAGAGAGAAGGTATCTGAACTTCAATGGGCAAGACTGTCTCCATGCCATAAACCAAGGAATAGGGTGTTGCCCCTGTTGACGTCCGTGCTGAGGTACTGTACCCATGAATAGCAAATGGTAACATCTCGTGCCAGTCTTTGTATGTCACCGTCATCTTCTGCACAATCTTCTTAATGTTCTTATTAGCCGCTTCTACAGTCCCATTCATCTTCAGCCGGTAGGGAGAAGAGTTGTGATGCTGTATGTTAAACTTCTTACAGAGCTCAGTGATCATCTTGTTGTTGAGATTCGTACCATTGTCCGTAATGATCCTCTCGGGTACACCATATTGATAGATTAAATTATGCCGAATAAACTGTTCCACGATGTTCTTGGTTACGGTAGCAAAGGAAGTTACTTCAACCCACTTCGTAAAGTAATCAATAGCTACCAGGATGAAACGATGCCCGTTGGATGCCGTATGTCTGATCTCGCCGATCATATCAATGCCCCACATTGCAAAAGGCCAAGGTGCCGTCAAGACGTTCAGAGGAACTGGAGGTATGTGCACCTTATCAGCATAGACCTGGCACTTGTGACATGTCCGAGAATGCTGATAACAGTCAGATTCCATTGTGGACCAAAAATATATGGCCCGTAGGATTTTGTTTGCCATGGTGTGTCCACTGGAATGAGTTCCGAAGGTACCTTCATGTAACTCTGCCATGATTCTTTCTGCTTCATTCTTATTCATACAACGCAGTAAGGTTGAATCATGGTTATGCTTGTAAAGGATACCGTTGCAAATGAAAAACTTCGCTGCAAACCTCCTCAGAAACTTCTTGTCATTAACAGATGCACCCTCGGGGTATTCCTGAGCCTCAAGGTATCTCTTCACCTCATGAAACCAGGGTTTATCCGCTACCTCTTCAGTCTCAAGATCACAACAATGTGCAGGTTCGTCCAGTCTTTCAATGATAATTCGGGGAGCTTCGTTGTCCCAATTGACCTTGAACATAGAAGACATCGTAGCTAGCGCGTCCGCCAACTGATTCTCCTCTCTTGGGAAATGTTCAAAGGTTATCTCTTCGAAATGTGGAAGCAATTTCAACACATACTCCTTGTAAGGAATGAGATTAGGGTGTTTTGTATCCCACTCGCCTTTGATCTGACTGATCACTAGAGCGGAATCTCCGAAGACACTCAAGAACTTAATCCTTAGGTCAATTGCTGCTCGAAGACCCATAATGCACGCTTCATACTCCGCCATATTGTTGGTGTAGTTGAAACATAGTCGGGCGGTAAACGGAGTATGAGAGCCTTTAGGAGATATGATCATGGCGCCAATGCCATTGCCCAAAGCATTCAAAGCTCCATCAAAGTACATAGACCATCGAGATCCTTCCTCAGGTCCTTCATCCGGTCCAGGTGTCTCACAGTCAGTCACTATCATGATATTCTCATCCGAGAATTCAAAGTTCATAGACTGGTAATCATCCACTGCTTGATGTGCCAAATGATCTGCCAACACACTTCCCTTAATTGCCTTTTGGGTCGTATATTGGATGTCATACTCAGTCAAGATCATCTGCCATCTCGCTATTCTTCCGGACAAAGCAGGCTTTTCGATATACTTGATTGGATCCATCTTTGATATCAACAAAGTAGTGTGAGTCAGCATATACTGTCTCAGCCAGCGAGCAGCCCATGCCAAAGCGCAACAAGTTTTCTCAAGCAACGAGTATCGGGTCTCGCAGTCGGTAAACTTTTTGCTAAGGTAATAAATAGCATCCTCTTTTCGGCCAGACTCGTCATGTTGACCCAGCACACACCCCATTGAATTATCGAGTACTGTCAAGTATAAGATCAAAGGTCTCCCTTCAACTGGAGGCATCAAAATAGGCGGCTCTTGGAGATACTCTTTAATCCTTTCGAAAGCGGCCTGACATTCATCATTCCATCGTACCACTTGATCTTTCTTCAGTAGCTTGAAGATTGGCTCACAAGTAGCAGTCAGGTGCGAGATGAATCGGGCAATGTAGTTCAGTCGTCCTAGAAAGCCTCTGACTTCTTTCTCTGTTTGGGGAACTGGCATTTCCTGTATAGCTTTCACCTTTTCGGGATCCACTTGAATACCTTTATCGCTTACGACGAAACCCATCAATTTACCAGATCTCACCCCGAAGGTGAACTTGTTCGGGTTTAACCTCAGCTTGTACAATTTCAACCTGTCAAATAACTTCTGAAGGTGGTCGAGATGCTCTTCTTCAGTCTGAGATCTTGCAATCATATCGTCGACGTATACCTCAATCTCATGGTGGATCATGTCATGGAACAAAGAAACCATGGCACGCTGATACGTTGCCCCAGCATTCTTCAGTCCAAAAGGCATGACCTTGTAGCAAAAGGTACCCCATTGAGTAACAAAGGTTGTCTTCTCCATGTCTTCGGGAGCCATTTTAATCTGATTATAACCGGAGAAACCATCCATAAAGGAGAATACCTTATGTTGAGCGGTGTTGTCAACCAGAACGTCGATATGAGGCAGAGGGAAATCATCCTTGGGACTTGCCATGTTCATATCCCTATAGTCGACACACATTCGAACCTTACCATCCTTCTTCGGCAAAGGAACCACATTGGCCACCCATTGTGGGTAAGAAGTAACTGCTAGAAAACTGGCGTCGAATTGTTTCATAAACTCAGCTTTGATTTTCTCAGACATCTCTAGGCGCATTCGGCGGACCTTCTGTTTCACTGGAGGACAGTCTTCCTTGGTAGGCAATCGGTGAACCACAATATTGGTATCCAACCCAGGCATGTCTTCATAATACCAGGCAAAGATCTCAACGTATTCACGCAGCATCTGAATCAAATGTTGCTTCATACTAAGCTCCAGATTTGCCCCGATCTTGACCTCTTTCTTGTCTATCTTTGTACCCAGATTCACTGTTTCTACCAGCTCTTCATGCGGCTGAATAGCCCTCTCTTCCTGAAGTAACAATCTTGCAAGTTCACCAGGCACTTCACAATCATCTTCACCTTCGTCTTCGGCTAAGTTGATCGTATTTTCGAAGTCATAACTGGCAGTAGCAGAGTCGTTATCGGTGAGATCCAGAGTGGATGTAGACCTGTATATGTGAGTGTGTGTAAAATAGCTGTTTTGCAATATGTAATAAAAGAAAAACAAGGAGCGCAAAATTTTAAATGCAAGAAACGTCCAATGCTTTTATTAATGATATATGAAAATGACACACATAAAGCCCTCACAAATGAAGCCACAGTGCCCCGAGTAAGACACCAGGCCATAGAGTTTAAAACATTGTTTGTTACAAATTCAAAACAAAAAGTTTCATTACTGGGTAACAAAAGAAATAGGGATGAAGTCCTTTGCTGTCCAGTTGCTTAGTCCACCGTCGGTCGTTGGGTAAATCCAACTGCCAAACTCAGACTCTTCAACGTCGTCTTCAATGGCATTCACTCATGCATTGCTGATGAACAGGGGAGGTCTTCCGATCCGTGCATTCCGAACATCCTTTTGAGCTTCTGCAGTGAAACCCAAACCAAACTTGTTAGTCTTCTGTGCAAAATCAGGGAGTTGACCCCACTTTGCACACCCACCTTTCTCAACAACAGCTCGGGCATCCTTAAAGGAATCCATCTTCATAGGAGGATCTTCATTGATAGTTTCAGCTGATGCCAGTGTCTGGGGGACCTCTTCAAAATGTTGAAATGGGGTTTCAATGAACTCCCCATCCGTCTCTACATACCGGAAAGAGTTGAGGTGGCTCACCATGTACTCTTCCTCCCCTCGTACTGTCACAATTTTCCCTTTGATTGGGTATTTCAACATCTGGTGGAGCGTTGAAGTGACTGCCCCAGCTTTGTGGATCCATGGGCGACCCAGCAAACAAGAGTAGGATGGCTGAATGTCCATCACGTAAAAAGTAGATGTAAAGATCTGAGAACCAACCTTCACCGGAATATCCACTTCTCCGTGTACCATTATTTTTGACCCATCAAAGGCCCTGACAACAATGTTACTTGGCTTCAATTCTAAACCCTCACAGTCCAACCGGTCTAGAGCTTTCTTAGGTAAAACGTTCAATGAGGAACCAGTATCTACCAATACATGAGCAAGAGTAATGCCCCTGCATTAAATGGAGACATGCAGGGCATCATTGTGATTTCTCCCCTTAGCAAGCAAGTCGGCGTCATAGAAACCAAACCCATTATCAGCAGTCAGACTAGCCACGCAATCTTTAAACTGATCAACTGATGTTTCTTACGGTACGTGTGCAGTCTTCAGGAAAGCAATCAGAGCCTTGGCATGGGCCTCTGAGCATAGCAACAGTGATAACATGGAGATCTTGGATGGGGTTTTCCCAGCTGCTCGACTACATTGTAGTCGCTCTTTTTGATGATCTTCAGAATTTCTTCCATCTCTTGCCTAGAGGCTTCAACAGTAATTGTCCTTGGTGCCTCCATCCAGGCAGGCTCATCAGTGGTCCCTTTGCCCCGAGTGTCGGACGACTCGGAAACAGGGGTAAGAATGGGAACTTGAACAGGAATAGTAGCAGGTACACTGGAAGGTGTGATAACAACAGGTTTCCGGGAAGTTGGTGGCGAGATATCAGGGGAGAAAAATCTTCCACTGCGGGTGACTTTGGCAGGTCTAACAATATTGCTGACGTCAGTATCGACATCTAACTCTTGTTTAACTCCATGAAAATAAACGTCGGCCCTGTAATGCCAAGGGACAGCTTTATCAGATGTATAGGGGATATGCCCTGGAACAGTGATGATCAATGGGGAGATTCTTGGAACAGATGTAATTCTAACAGGCTTCCTCGAGGGGGCCTTGGAAGAATTGTCGAAAATGGTGACAATGGCAACTTCTTCAGTATGAACTAAAGGAACAACAGTCTTTTCAAACAGAATTTCTTTATTATCCATCAGGCGTTGGACACCTGATTTCAAAAGATGGCAACCGGTTGATAGGGCAGAACACATACGGCAACCTTCGTCACAACCCGGAAATAAACCGGCTGAAAAAAGATTCTTCTTCACAGTCATCAAGGGAGTGGCAATATCTTTCACAAAAACCACAAACGATTTTTCCTCTACAGCATTCACTCCATGCTTGGGCATAGGAGAAATCACAACATTAGGTCTTTCGGGCGCCTCGAACTCAATCTCCTTAGCATCAATTAAGTCATGTATTTTGTTCTTCAAAGCCCAACAATCATCTGTATTATGTCCTGGGCTATCTGAGTGAAAAGCACAGCGGGCATTAGGGTTGTACTTAGGCGATGCAGTGTTGGGATTCTGCGGAGCCTCCCTTGGAGTTACTAGATTGGTTTTCAATAACTGCGGCAGAATCTGAGACAAAGTCATGTTGAGATGGGTGAATTTCCTTCGGGGTCTCTCGGCCTTAGGCTGATTATTGCGCTGAGGAGCACCAACAGGTCTTGAAATAACAACCGCATTAACAGCTTGGCGGTGTTCAGGTCTATTCTGGCTTTTCGAACTGTAAACAACATTGGATTCCTTCTTAAAAGGCTTCTTCTCAGTGCCTGATGAAACACCCTTTTGTATCTTACCAGACTTAATACCAGCCTCAATCCTTTCACTGGTCATAATTAGCTCTGTAAACCCAGACGCAGAGCTTCCAATCAGATGGTTGAAAAATAGACCAGACAAGGTCCCAGGAAACATATCCACTAGATCCCTATCAGCCAAGGGTGGTTGCACTCTTCAAGCGAGATCCCTCCACTTCTGAGCATAATCTTTGAAACCTTCACCCGTTCCCATAGACATACCCTGGAGTTGGGTGCGCGTAGGAGCGAGGTCGGCATTGTATTGGTATTGCCTGTAGAAAGTAGCAGCCAAATCTTCCCAACTGCGGATACTGGCTCCTTCTAACTGGTAAAACCATTCAACCTGAGTCCTTGAGAGACTGTCTTGAAAGAAGTGGATCCATAGGTTCTTATCAGTGGTGTACGGCTGAATCTTCCTTACATACGATCGGAGGTGCAGTTTCGGACAAGAAACTCCGTCGTATTTAGCAAAGGCTGGTACTTTGAATTTATGGGGAATCACCACCCCAGATGACAGACCCAGATCTCCAAAGCCCAGACCAGGCACCTTCTGAACTTCCATCGCACTCAATCGGTCTTCCAGTTGCTTGTATCTATCCTCAGCCGGAGGATACTGGTCTTCGTCGAAGTTTGTCTCGTTGTCTGAAACCACAAGGCTAGGAGCCCTCCTTTCTTCCTGACTATCTTTCCCTCCAGATGAGGTGGTCAAATCAACTTCATCTTGTAGCCTATTTCTGAACCTGTGACCCATGTTAAACAGGATTGTCCTCTTCTTCTTCTTCTCTTTCAGAATAAGGGTCTTCAGATCTTGCTGACCCTTAGCTAGATTCATGAACAGCTCTTAGAATTGGGCATTTTGAGCCTGCAGAGCCTTGATTGCTTGTTCAGACGATGGTTCAGAAGACATGATGCTGAAATAAACAACGAAGACGATGAGAAAACCTGTAAAGGTACCTGTTATGAGGTGCATGGAATGAAATGTGTATGATATGATTTCAAAGACATCGAGAGATTCAAATTCATAAACAAGAAATGAAACACACTTTTATTAGATAAACTTTGAAATTAATTGTTCAACAAATTTCCCTTAAGGCGTTACAAGAAAGGAAATACTGAAAAGTAAATGAAAACTGGAAATAATCAAAGAACATCAGCGCTCCCATGGTCGTTTGCCTTTAGTGCTGACATAGTCATTGATGATCTGCTCCTTCTCCAACTGTCTTGTCAACTTCTGGATCTTTCGCTCTTGCTCGTGATATTTTTCTCTATAAGTATCCCGCTCTTCCCTTAGCTGCATCCAGGACCTCTTCAATGCCCCAATGTCAGCAGGCATGTAAGGGTGTAAGATAGTATGAGGAACCCCTTCCTCATCAGCAACTTCAACAATGATAGGCAGGACGGCTTCGTAAGGCATCCCCAGCTTTTGGGCACGGATGTGAACCCATATGAGATATGGCTCCATCAGAAGTGAATTCTTTGGGCCCAGCTCGTGTGGATCAGATCTGTGAACTCTATCCCAAGCCCTTATGAATCTACGGCGTTACTCGTCACTATCCCCTTGAAAATCAAAGATTATGCTAGGCATTAGCAGCTCATGAGGTCCTTCCCTTCTGGCTCGCCCAAACAGACGTAAGGCCAAGCATGGATTGTAAGTAATTCCTCCATGGGTTCCTATCAATGGAACATTGGGGTACTCCCCACAGCGATCAATAACGGCCACCTCGTCCATACCCTTAATAGTCCAAATGATGTCATTGTGAGAGAGAGACATAACTCTATAAGCCCAGCCCATGCCTTCTTTGTTCTTCAAAACTGACTTGGGAAGGTGAGAAATAAACCACCTTGCCAACAATGGAGCACAGCACATCAAAGTTCCCCGCTTCCGAGCAGTACGGGCATAAAGCTGATGAAGAATGTCACCCAAGAGAGTTGGTACAGGATTACCAGAGATGAAGATTTTTACCGCATTCACATCAACAAAGGAGTCGGAGTTAGGAAACAAAACCAATCCATATATCAAAAGATCCAGAATATCTTTGAATTCCTGGAAGTCTAGACTATCCCAGAAATGATTAGCCTTACCGACCAAGAACTTAGTCAGAAAGCCCTTTTCTCCACTTCTAGTTTCCCAGTTTGACATTACCTCATCCTTGGTCAGATGAAGGGATGAAGCAATCTCTTCCGGTCTAAGGGTCTTCTCTCAACCTGTAAATGGGGTCTGCTCCAGAATAGAGATACCGAGCAGATCAGAGAACTCTTCTAAGGTGGGGACCAACTGGTAGTCCTGAAAAGTAAAGCAATGGTACAGTGGATCATAGAATTAGACCAAGACACTCATCATCTGCTTGTCCAATTTGGAAGTAACCAAACCCAAGAGGTGATCATGTCTCCTGATAAAAGAGGTAGTATCAGACATCTTTGCAACCAACTCTTTAAGCATAGCGGGAACCTGGACAAAATTGATCCGGATGGTGTTCTTACGCATAGGTGCCATGACCTACAAAACAGAACAAAGATGAATCCCTCTTGTCTTTGAAATAGGTTAGTCTAATGCAAGATGTATGCAATGTTATGATGTCATGATGTCATGATAGAAAGCACACCACAAGTATCCACAAATAGCAAACATGGTAAAGGCACACAAGTCACACAAAGAGCCCTTAGATTTCAGGCTGGCAAGGAGTCTAGGTACTACCCTCTTTCAGTTTAGTTGGTTTAAACCTATCCTAAAAATAGTAATCGGGTTCTAGTGGATCTCAATATCACTGACTACCCTCAATCGGTCATAATTCCAGTTTAGCAACCTTTTCTTGCGGCCGGAATCATCGCGAGAGTTTAGTCTCAATGAGTGTAGCATACTGCTACTGTTCTATGGCCAAGTTGGTCAATTTAAAGGTTCTAAGGTCAGTTGGTGCTTAATGACCCCTTAGATGACCCATATTCTCCTCGTTCCAACACAAGGGATATCGATACAAACTAAAGTGCCACACCAACGTAGCTACTGCTTCAACCGTATCGGTCTACGCCGTACATTTCCCTCACAGTTTATTGCTACTTACCTAAAGGGTATCCCCCAGATCCGGGTTAGGATCTTTAGTAACTCCGATACAAGCCTACAAATATAAAGCATACAAAGCAAACAAATGAAAACACAATGATCTAATCCTAAGGTACACCCCACTTATTAAGCGTCCCCAGCAGAGTCGCCAGTTCTGTGATACGGTGGGAAGAACTGACTGTTTTTAGAATGCTGGTTTGCGTTTTGCGTTTGCATTTGCAAAATGTCGCGGTAAGCAAGAGTCTCCGCCGTCTTTTATTTTATCCAACAAGGAAAGGAAAAAAGCCCAGAAAAATTCCTTTTTGGAGATATTTCTCGGGATCGGGGGGTAGATTATAGAAAGCGAAGGTGTTAGCACCCTTTCTATCCGTGGTTATCCATGGGCTCTTAGGTAATTGCTCATATTGTTTTCAAAAATTTGCTTTCTTTGTATTTGTGGGTTTGAAAAAGTTTTTGTTTTGAAAAGGAGTGTAAGTGTGAAAATTTTGTTTTGTTTTGAAAGAGCAAGTACCTGAGAACCATCTACCTACTCGAAAAAAGAATCGTTCTATGCTATCTTCCTTTAGACAATTTTATCCTACTATTGATGAGTAGGTAGCACCGTCGTTGGAGTTTAAGGGTCAATTCGAATTTAGGGACTTACGGTTACCAAAGCAATGTTAGGACGCCTTAGCGGTAACCCTAATATCTTAGATCATTTGTTTTGAGGCAACAATATCCGAGGCAACCGTTTCGAGACGACTATGATCTTTGGACAAGAGGACGACCTCTAAAGTGACCTATACTCGATGATCGCGTACGAAGGCAACCAAGTGGGGTGTACTCTAAGAGTGCGCATGTGCGAGTGTGTCATTTTCAGTTAATTTTATCTTTGTACATGTTAATGGTTATCTAAATTGATTTTAGGTTAAACATTCATTCTTGTCATGCATTCCTATTATCAAACATCTAACAGTTATATTTTGCGGAAAATAAATTGCAGAAATTAAATTACAAGGCGTCGGGTATTTACATCGCCAAAAGCAACCCTTTGAAATTTAAATGCGGAAAATAAATAAAGCGATAAAAATAGTCCTAATTATCTATTACATTCCGGAAACAGATACAATATTGAATAAAAATGGATCGCGTGCGGCAAATTAAATCGAATGCGTGTTCTAGGGTTTTGACCCTTTGATTATTAAAGAAAAGATTTTTTTGGTTATTTTTGGCTTTTAAGAAATAAACTATCCTAAATTAATTATTAAATTAAATTAATTAAGCTAATTAATAAAAATAAATATTTTTGGGTTTTTGTGTTATTTAAAGAAAGAAAATAAAATTGATCAAAGTTAATAAAAACCTAATTATGTCTAAGTTAATTTTAATTATTTACAAAATATATTAAAGTTAACCTAATTAAAACTAAATTAATTAATTGATTTGTTAATAAAAAGAAAATACCAAAATTTAAATTAATAAATAAAATATTTTTTTGGTTTTAATTTTATGAAGAAAAAGTTGATTGGTTAATTGGATATAAAAATATAATAAAAATAAATAATTAAAACAAAAAAAGAAATAGAAAGAGTTAGGGGGTGGGCCTGATTAGGAGGTCTGAAAAGAAAATTCCATGGCCCAATTGTGCAAGCCTGGTTGACTTTTTTGGATCCCATGTGCACCTTCTGACTTGGTCCCATGGTGGACGTCCATCTCTTGGCCTTCAGATCTGGCCCAAGGCCATCTGTCCATTGAAGATATGGAGGCGCATGATAGATCTCCAGTTGGCATCAACACTTGATTACCTGAAGAAAAATAATAACAAGGCATATGGGGGACCTGGGATTCGAACCCAGGCCCCAATGCATGTTGCCAGCGCTTAATTGCCACTCAACCATCACGTTCTATTTGTCAAGTATATACCAAATAATGATAATATGAGAAAACATGCTAATATGCCAGAACAAAAAATAAAATGCGCGAATATTTGAACCAACCATAGGGGGAGTGACACGTCTCCATCCCTAACCTCCAGCCCCTGTAAATTTACCTGCGGATTTAGATTCACAGCTAAATTCGTAGGTCAACCCTAAAATCAATTCTAGGCCATGAAAATTCCTCCCAAGATCATGGTTATGCTCGTCTTCCTCCTCCGGTCATGTCTATGGCCATTATTGGAGCTAATTTTTCCTGTAAAAGAAATGCCCAAAAAACAAACCACAAAACCCTAGATTGGCTATGGGGTTACAGATCAGATAAATGCAATTGGATGATATAGAAAGCTTGGAAATTTGACGATAATTATGAATATGCAAAGAGTTTGTAAGAAAGGTGCAAGAATAAGGATCCACGAATTCAAACGAAAAGCGGTTTTTTGAGACACTTACAAAGCTTTTGAGCGTGTATGGGAGCTTGCTAGGGGTTGGTTCTGACTCAGTGAACCTCCAGCAATTGATTGATGTTGAGTTTTGCTTCTGAATTTACCTCCAAGGATGATTTCAATTTCACACTTTTTTATCAATTTTGCAAGTTTGGTTCTCAGTGTTCTTGCAGCCTCTAGCCTTGTTTTCGTGTGCTTTCACTTGTATATGTAATGTGGGATGTATTAGGTTAACATTTGTGGATTGAATCCTTGCACATTAGTGCCATGAGATTTGATTTGATCCACCATTGAAAGCTTGCCTAATTTGTCAAAAATACAATCTTTTTGCACATGGAATGCTTGATACGAGTTTGATGATGATATTGATGATGATTAAGTCCTGAAAATAGAAAAAGATCTCATGTAATCAAGTTTTGGGATTTTATTTGATTTAAATTGATTTAAAATGAAATAATTCAATAAAAAATCAAATAAAATAATAAAATTGATAAATGGACACAAGGATGAAGCTAGGACACGTGTGAAATGTGGAAATATCAAATCAAGTGGAAAAGAATGGGCCCATTTGACAAAATTTGAAGTTTTGGGGATAGTTGACTTTTGGCAATTTTGCAAAAATGCCAACTTCAACAATGCATAACTTCTTCAATTTTGAACTTTTGGAAGTGTTCTTTGACTTTTTAGAAAGCTTTAGATGTCCTCTAACAAACCCGTTTGGTCTCATATAATATTGATATTCCATACTCAAGTTATAAGCTTTGGAAAAAAGGGTGTTTTTGTTGACTTTCAAAAATGACCTATAATGTCCAAATTTACAACTTCTTGTGAGTGCATTTTATGATCTTGAGGTATGAAGATGGATTGTAGGAAATTGCATCCTATTCAAAATGAGATTTGGATGGTTCATTTCTCATAAAGTATGAGAAAGTTATGCTTGTTCAAAGATGAGTTCACTTTTCCTACAAAACCCTAATTTAGCAACTTTTGAGTCTTGATGAATTTTGAGCAATCCTTGATGAATCATGATCAACCCTTGATAAAATGATGAAATATCCTTCAAAATGAGAATGTTGACAAAAAATCTTGAAGTTTGACTATTTGTAGGTCACAGTTGACTTTTGCCCTAGCACTGTCGATTTTTGGACCCTTTGAGCAATTGACTTAGCAAACTTCCTCTGCATGGCTTGAAATTTGACATGGATGACCTTGAGAACATATTAGGACATTGGGGAGAACTTGAGGTCATTTGGATTTAAGGATATTGATGCAACACAAAACCCTAATTTGAGGTTGACTGCCTTAGGAGATGATTTGTCTGACCCACTCTTGAGCAAACTTGAGCAACTTGGATATTTTTCTTGCAATGTTTTGAGAAATATGAGAGGGAAAATTTTGGAGTACAACAGACTTCCCTCCAGCAAAATTAGAGATCTGAAGGATCACCACAGAATTTGGGCAAGAATCATTCTGGGGTGTATCAACCACAGGAAGCCAACTAGCTCTCCTGATTATATCAACATTGATCAGCAATTTCTGATCTATTTCATTTCTAAGAGGACAAAGGTAAACCTTCCACACTTGATGTTTAATCATCTTAGAACTAGTGTGAAGGAAACAAGAGAAGATGAACGGACCAAGAGGGACTGGATACCCTTAGGCAGGCTCATATCAGATATTCTGACAGAGAATAGGCTGATAGAACATTTGACTGAGGCACAGGAAATCAGCACATTGGAAGCAACCGCTGGGAAGCCCCTGAACGCTAAAAATCTGAAGAAGATGAAAATCATTGAGAATATCAAGAAGGAACCCACTGTTACTTCTTATTCAACCATCACTTCAAGAAGGATGCCTCTGGATGATTTTCCTCTATTTTCTGAGATTGACTCCAAACCAGAAATAATAGTCAGATATATGGATGCTTGTAAGGCAGATGGTACTGCACCAGAAATTAATATCCAGGACTTACACAAGGCTGCTCCAGAAGTTGCTTTAAAGAAGACCAAGAAGAGGAAAGCAGCAGGAGAAGGACCCTCCCAGAGGACACCAAAAGCTGCCAAAAAGAAAGGTAATCCCTCCTCTGTTTCTATTATAGAATCAATAAATGTATCAACATCTGAAGCCATGCCTACTCAACCAGAACATCCAACTCCACAAACATTTGAAGACTTTGACATAGGGTTTGATCCATCAGAAACTCTAGGTCTTAATGAAACTCACTCCCTTTCTCATAATCCAAATCCTGAACAAACCCAACCAGAACTTGCCAAAGTTCTGTCTGATATTGATTTATTTGACCAAGACTTTTATGCTGCCGTACCACAAAATCCAAATTCTCAACTCCCAGAAAATCCAAACTCTGATACCACACCAAAAATTCCGCAACCACTCTCTCCACCAACAGAAATTCCTTAACAAGAAATTCCTCAACCAAAAATACCACAACCATAAGATCTGAACTCCATCTCACATCAACCAGAAGCTCAACCTTATGAGAATCAATCCTCTGATATCCATGAACCAGAACCTCACCATGTTTCAACAAACTAATCTGAAGAATCTCCAACAGATTCTGATACAATCCCAATACCTAGAATCACATAACCACTTGCTATTCGCATGCCTCTCACCATTCACGACATTCCAGAAATCCCATCATCTCTGGAATCCACTCCTCCAAACACCCCCACTAGACCAATCATCATACCTGACTCTCCCACTCCTTCACCTACTAGCCGTCCAGCTGAAAATTTGAGACTTGTCATTGATCTAATTTTGCTGGAAAGACTAACCTCCACATCTCTCAAAACTACCATTCTCAAACCCAAACCAACTGAAACCACATCAGACCCATCAGATGTTGGTACAAATTTGTTGATTTTTGAAACAAGAATACAGGAATGGATAAACTCTTTGAAGCATGCTAGTCAAGAGATGACTAATCCTGCTGCTTCTAATTATATGTGGACAAGATTCAGAATCTGGTTTAGTTCTGAAACACTGAAGCTGAAGGAACAGAGTTATGAACAGGTTCAGTAGAACTTTAGTGATAAGCTGAAGGCTCTTCAAGACCAAGTTCTGACCCCACTGTTCAAGAAAGACATCCTCTCTCTGGATAATGCTCCCTGAATAGAGCATCATCCCTCAGATGAAGTTCAACCATAATCAGAAAAGTCTCTCCCTGACTGCTGCTCCAGAAGACATGATCACAGCAGAAGAAATGGCTCACTCTGAACAAGCTGCAGAATGCTCTGAGAAACGTCCAACTCCTGAAGAAACTCCAACACCTTCCTTAGTTATGCAAACTCTCGAAGAGTTGAAGAAATAAAATTCTCTAATCCATGCAAGGTTGGATAAGTAGGAGGATACGAACAAAGAGATTAAAAGCATTTTGGGAAAGCAAGAAGAGTATAATACTCAGATCAAGAGCTTGATGGAAGCATTGTTCTTCCCCCTCCTTCTTAGATTTTTGTTTTAAATCTGTTTATCTGTAACGCTTAATTTTTACCTCTTCTGTTCTGGAACTTATCATTGCATCATGTTTTTAATATAATTCTTATCTTTTGGTTATGATTATATTGTCTTTTTGATAGCTGACAAAAAGGGGGAGAAAGTAAGATATTTTCAGTAATGGTTTACCGAGACAAAAGTCTCAAACATTCTGAATTACTTAACCTCTATCTTCTGAAAAGATTGAGAAGGTACAAATTCTGATGAAAGTTGCAGCTAAACTCTGATGCTCAAGAAACTTAAGGGAAGTAATCAAATCAGGGGGAGTTTCTCTTAAACCTTTTGTTCTTTATTTTTAATTGAAAAATCTAGTTTTTGTTATCATCAAAAAGGGGGAGATTGTTAGAACATAGTTTGATTCTACAACCCTTAGTTAGAGTTTTGATGATAACAAATAAAAAGAACTAATGACAAATACAAAAAATAAAAATAAAATAAAATAAAATAAGACAATAAAATAAAATAAAAAATATTAATTTAGGAGTCAGGGGGGTGAAGAGAAATTGGGAAGTTTGAGAATAGAAAAAATGTTTTAGACCTAAAACTGTTTTTTTGTAATCAGAAAATTAAAAAATTAAAAAAGTGTAAAGGGATGCATGGTGTAAAGTAAACAGGGGGGGTAGAGAAAGAAAAAAAAGGAAAGGCCCAATGCTGAAAGATCCCAAACACGATGCAAACAAAAAAAAACAAGAGAAAATATTAGAAAACAAAACAAAAGGTCCTTGGGGTTCGAATCTAGGACCTTATAGGGTAATGCCTTACGCGCGCGATCTCTACCATTGGGATGGCTATACATCCATTCATTTATACACAACCAACCTATTATATTACAAACTCAATCCTGAATGTGTCATCTTCTTCTTCCTTTTGCCAGCTTCCATGGACAAGCTTTTTGAATTTGTAACTTCTTTATCTCTCAACCATTTATAAAAGTACAAACATGAAACTTGCTCCATTTTTTACCACGATTCCAACCATATTAATTTTATAAACTATAAATCAAAGATGAGTGAGAATTTTGTTTGGCCCCCAAATAAAACTTAACTTTTCTGGATTTTCAGTTCTAAAATTCTCAACACATGGTTAATAAAAATGAAATGTAAGCATATGGTTAGCTTCAGGGTAATGATATCTATGTTTTATCTTTATGAATGAACCACTAATGATGCTTATATAAAGAGTTCAAAGTCAAAAAAACTTACCTTGAAACTGAAATTCGTGTTTTGATTTGGAGCACCTTTCAAGGTGTTGTGATGATCAAAATAGCTTCAGTGAACCTCCAGGAAGCTAATGCAATGATTAGTTTGGATTGAGGATGGCTGAATCGTGTTAGAGAAGTCAATGTGCAACACCCTGTTTTTGGTTATAGAGAATGGTGACGGAGATGTTACAGTTCCAAACAAGGGACAAGGATGGACTATATTTGATGTATGGAAGCTTTGAAAATAACTTTGAGGGAAAACGCACGATGGAAATGGAAGATACAAGTTCAAGGGCAGAACTGTATACAAATGGTGTTTTTGAGAAATTTCTGGTTTAGAGGGAGTTTGGGAGAGTTTCAAGGCTTCTAATTTCGTGTCCTAGGTGTTAGAACATAATTTGATTCTACAATCCTTGGTTAGAGTTTTGATGATAACAAATACAAAGAATAAATAAATACAAAGTACAAATATGCACCCTAAAAAATTATGTTTTATGTATGCAGAAGTTCTGATCATATCAGCATCAGAAGATAAGCCATAAGGGCTTCACGCTGAAGCAATCAGAACATGCGCTGAAGATTGATGACCAGACCCTGCGCTTAAGCAACGTAAACTCTGATTCTGAACAAGAACATGTTACTCAAAGTCATCAATATTTTGAAGCGTCATCCACAAGTAAGGAGATAAGATTCTGAAGTGTTACTAATCATTCAAGACAGTATCAATTCCAACGGCTTCTTTCAGACAGGATCTTCTCCAAATGGAAAGTGTGTTAATGACATTAAACATGCTTTATGATCAACGTCATTCCACTGCCTATATAAACAAAGTCAGCTTTCAAAATCAACAACGATTTTTCCATATTATCACTCACGCATATTCAAAGCTTCAAGCAACATTCTTTACATTTCCAAGCTATAATCTTGTGTAATTTTATCACAGTTGTGATAAACAGTTTTTGTTAGAAACACAACAACACATATCTTGTATAATTGCATTGAAACAGTGTTCCTTAAGATTAACCGGATTGTGGTTGTACTCAAGAAGACTTTAACAGTTGTTAAAGTATTGATTGTAATCTTTTGATATTAGTGGATTAAGACATCGTTGAAAAGAGGCGAAATCACCTTGACGGGTGGACTGGAGTAGTTTGAGATCAAACGAACCAGGATAAAAATATTGTGTTATTGAGCTTTTAGATTTCAAGTTTTCAATTCACCCCCCCCCCCCCTTCTTGGGTTTTTCACATCTTCCATTGGCATCAGAGCGCCTAGTTCTGAGCTTAAACACTTAACCGTGTCAGTACAAGATCCAAGTTTCAGAAAAACACTATGGTGGGACCAAGCCAAAACATCAGCAATGACAACCATGAAGACAAGGACAGATTCAATGGCAAACCTCCAGTCTTTGATGGAGAAAACTTTTACTACTGGAAAGACAGAATTGAGAGTTTCTTTCTGGCCTATGATATTGATCTGTGGGACATGGTGACTGATGGATATACGCACCCAGTGGATGGACGTGGTCAGAAGATAGACAGAAAAATGATGTCTGATCAGTAAAAGTGTGAATTCAGAAACCACCACAAGGCCAGAACAATACTTCTCAGCGCCATCTCATACTCAGAATATGAGAAAATATCAAACAGAGAGACTGCCAAGAACATGTTTGACTCTCTGAGAATGATGCATGAAGGAAACATTCAAGTCAAAGAAACCAAGTCCCTTGCGCTCATTCAAAAGTATATGGCATTCAATATGGAAGATATTGAATCAATAGAAACTATGTTTTCAAGATTCCAAATTCTTGTTGCTGGACTAAAGGTTCTTGACAAAGGGTATTCTACTGTTGATCACGTTAAGAAGATCATCAGAAGCTTGCCCAAACAAGGGAGACCAATGGTCACAACACTTAAGCTAGCCAAAGATCTCAACAGAATTTCTCTGAAGGAACTTGTTAGCTCCCTCAGAAGTCACGAGATAGAGCTAGAAGAAGATGAGCCTCAAAAGCAAGGTAAGCCATTAGCTTTAAAATCTAACAGAAAATATGATTATAAGGTTTTGCAGGCTGTGGAAGAAACTTCTGATGGATCCTCATCAGAAGAGGATAAACTGTCTCTCCTCTCCAGAAGGGTGAACCAACTGTGGAAGCAGAGACAAAGAATGTTCAGAAATCCCAGAAGATCAGAGAATCATAATGAATCCTCCTCCAGATATAGAAAGTCTGAGTCTTCCTCTGGACACAGAAGATCTAAAGGTTCTTCAGGATACAGAAATCCAAACAACAAGGACATCATCTCATATGAATGTAACGAGGAAGGGCACTATAAAAGTGACTGCCCAAAGCTTCATAAGGAAAAGCCCAAAAAGAAGTTCTTCAAGGAAAAGAAGAAAAGCCTCATGGCTACATGGGATGATTCTGACACATCTGAAGCTGACTCGGAATCAGATGATGAAAGAGAAAACATAGCTCTCATGGAAAACGTATCATAAGATAGTGAAGCTTCTGGTTCAGACTCAGAATCAGACACTGAAGAGGTATTTCCCGACTTTACCATAAACTTTACTAAGGCTGAACTTGCAGAAAGTCTAAATGAAATTCTGGAAAGGTATCAGCAAATCAGAGTCAAATTCAGGAACCTGAAAAGGAATATTACCTCTGACTCTAAAAAGACGAGAGTCTAAGATTAGAGAATTTTGAGTTAAAAGAAAAAATTTTAAAATTAGAAAATGATTTGCAAAACTCTCAGAAGGAAACAATCTCTGAAACTCCAAGTAATGCTGATAAGATTATCAAAGAGTATGATCACAGCTTTCAGAAGTTTCTAGCTAAAAACATAGACAGAAGCAAGATGGCTTCAATGATCTATGGAGTTAGCAGAAATGGCAGAAAAGGGATAGGATATCAAGGTAAGGTATCTACACCAAAAAATTCCATGGACTTAGTTATAAAACGCACACCACTCAATTCACATTTTATATATGGGAATACACATGACATAAAATACACAAGTAGTGATTATTCTGTCAAACCAAAATTCAATCAGAATTTTGGTAAAACTAACAAATCAGGACCCAAGAAAATATGGGTACCTAAGGATAAAATTATACATGTAGCAGATATCTTTAGCAGCAAGGCTAAGACACCAATCATGGTACCTGGACTCTGACTGCTCGCGACACATGACGGGAATAAGGCATATGTTCCAAAGCCTGGAACTTAATCCTGGAGGCTACGTGGGCTTTGGAGGTAATCAGAGAGGAAAGATCATTGGCTCTGGAATAGTAGGTAATGGAAATCTTCCCTCTATAAGTGATGTATTATTAGTTGATGGATTAATGCATTACCTATTATCCATAAGTCAATTAAGTGATAATAGTTATGATAAAATCTTCAATCAAAATTCATGCAAAGCTGTTAGTCAGAAAGATGGGACTATCCTATTTAATGGAAAGAGGAAAAACAACATTTATAAAATAAAACTTTCTGAACTAAAGAGTCAGAATGTAAAATTCCTACTTTCTGTTAACGAGCAATGGGTCTAGCACAGAAGATTGGGGCATGTTAGTATGAGAATAATATCTCAGATTAACAAACTCAATCTGGTCAAAGGACTTCCAAATTTGAAGTTCAACTCAGATGCTCTGTGTGAAGCATGTCAGAAAGGAAAATTTGCAAAACCTGCTTTCAAATCCAAAAATGTTGTTTCCACCCCTAAGCCATTAGAACTTCTGCACATTGACCTATTTGGACCAGTAAAAACTGCTTCATTCAGTGGCAAGAATTATGGGTTAGTAATCGTAGATGACTATAGCAGATGGACATGGGTAAAGTTCTTAAGACACAAGGACGAGTCACACTATGTGTTTGTTACCTTCTGCAACCAAGTTCAGAATGAAAATGATCTTAGAATTGTCAAAGTCAGAAGTGATCATGGTGGGGAATTTGAAAATAAAAATTTTGAATTATTTTTAATGAAAAAGGAATTTTGCATGACTTCTCTTGTCCTAGAACTCCCCAACAAAATGGAGTTATAGAACGAAAGAACAGAACATTGCAAGAAATGGCCAGAACCATGATCAACGAGACTAACGTTGCTAAGATCTTCTGGGCAGAGGCAATTAACACAGCGTGTTACATTCAGAATAGAATCTCCATAAGATCTATTCTGGAAAAGACTCCATATGAATTGTGGAAGAACAGAAAGCTCAACATTTCTTATTTTCATCCATTTGGATGCACATGCTTTATTCTAAATACAAAAAATTATTTGAACAAGTTTGACTCTAAAGCACAAAAGTGTAATATGTTAGGATACTCTGAACTCTCAAGAGGGTACAAAGTATACAATACAGAAACACAGATTGTTGAAGAGTCAATCAGTGTTAGGTTTGATGATAAGCTTGACTCTCAAAAGTCAAAGCCAGTGTTAGGTTTGATGATAAGCTTGACTCTCAAAAGTCAAAGCAGAATGAATTCCTTGCAGGTATGGAAGTTGAACTCACAGGTACTGAAGACAACTCATCAGAAGATCTCAACAGAGACACTCCCTCAACATCAGAAAGAGTTACTTCAAGAAATCCAACACTTTTTATTGATCAACTCCAGAAAAGGCTATCCAGAAGCAGCATTGATCACCCAGAAGATACAATACTGGGAAAGAAGGATGATCCAATCAGAACAAGATCAACATTTAGAAACTCTGAAGAATCCCTCATGGGAATGGTCTCTCTGATTGAACCAACAACTATTGATGAAGCACTTCAGGACAATGACTGGATTCTGGCAATGCAGGAGGAACTAAATCAATTCACCAGAAATGACGTATGGGATATGGTTCCCAAACCAAAAGGATTCAACGTCATTGGTACAAAGTGGGTGTTTAGAAACAAACTGAACGAGCACGGTGAAGTCATCATAAACAAAGCACGACTGGTAGCACAAGGTTATAGTCAGCAAGAGGGGATAGACTATACAGAAACCTTTGCTCCAGTCGCCAGGTTAGTATCTATCAGACTTTTAATATTATTTGTTGTTAATAAATGCATCACTCTGTATTAGATGGATGTGAAGAGTGCATTCTTAAATGGCTATATAGATAAAGAGGTATATGTGTACCAACCTCCTGGTTTTGAGAATTCCAAAAATCTAGAATATGTTTTCAAACTAAAGAAGTCACTCTATGGTCTGAAACAAGCTCCCGGAGCTTGGTATGAAAGACTAAGTAACTTCCTGTTAGAAAAGGAATTCACTAGAGGGAAATTGGACACAACCTTATTCTGTAAGACAGTTAAGAATGACATGTTAGTATGTCAGATTTATGTTGATGACATTATATTTGGATCTACTAAACCATCTCTGGGAAGAGAGTTTGCTAAATGTATGCAGGTAGAGTTTGAAATGAGCTTAATGGGGGAACTCAAATTCTTTCTGGGCATTCAGATAAACCAAACTCCAAAAGGAACTTACATTCATCAGAGCAAATATGTCAGATAACTTCTGAAGAAATTTGATCTCTCAGAATGTAAGCCCTCAAAGATTCCAATGCATCCCACGTGCATTCTGGAAAAGGAAGAGGTAAGTAAAAAGGTAGAACAGAAGGTCTACAGGGGTATGATTGGTTCTCTCCTCTATCTGACGGATTCAAGGCCTGACATTTTATTTAGTGTTTGCTTATGTGCTAGATTCCAATCAGATCCTAGAGAATCTCACTTAACATCAGTTAAGCGGATTTTCAAGTATCTGAAAGGTACTGCTAATCTGGGTTTGTTTTATAGAAAATCAAATGATTACAGATTAGTAGGATATTGTGATGCTGACTTCGTTGGAGACAGTGTAGAACATAAAAGCACTTCTGGAAGCTGCCAGTTTCTGGGAGAAAATCTGATCTCATGGTCCAGCAAGAGACAGTCCATAATAGCACTATCAACAGCAGAAGCTGAATACATAGCAGCTGCTGGATGTAGCACGCAAATGCTCTGGTTGAAAAGTCAACTTGAAGACTTCAATATATTTGAGAGTAATATTCATATCCTCTGTGACAATACTTCTGCTATTTCTCTCAGTAAAAATCCAATTTTGCATTCTAGGGCTAAGCATATAGAAATAAAACATCATTTTATTAGGGACTATATTCAAAAAGGGATTCTTAACTTAAAATTCATTAACACATACCATCAATGGGCTGATGTCTTTACAAAACCTCTTTCTGAAGATAGGTTTAACTTCATTCTGAAACATCTCAGCATGAAGCTATGCCCAGAATAAATTGTTTTATTTACACATCTTAACCTTCAGAACATTGTTATCTTCTGTGAACTACTGATCAACCTGTCTTCAGAGTTTTAGAAGTACATATTGCACCAGAATCTATTCATAAAGATATGAGCGTTTCATTTCAAGGATAGAAGCTTGCTGTTCATATAATCAAACAGTTGTCATCCATTCATCGGCTAATTTCTGAGGCTGAACACGCGTTCACTTTTCTGAAAGGTCAAAAGCGCTGATTGGGTGTATTGAGACACACGTCATGGGTAACCGTTCCAATATCTTTCTGAATCCCTTAATTTCAGCTGTCATTAATTCTTATAATCATGACTAATTATTTCTCTCTCTTACTGTTTACGTTTTAAAGAAAAACTATTTAAACTCAAATCTCACTTTTTACATTTACTTCTTTTTACTCTCTAAATACTTTATATTGTTTCAAGTTCGTATTTTCAAAAAAACCCTTTCCTCTTCCTCAAATATTGTGTGAAAAATGGCTTCTTCAAGCGTCCAAAACATCAGTACTCAGGAATCTGCTTCAGTGGAACAGTACGAGGAACCTTACAGAATGCTACTCACTCCCATTGATAATCTGGAAGTTCTTTCAGAACTTATTATTGACTTTGAAAGCTTGCAAGAAAACAGCTTCAATTTGTATGAAGACGTCAATGCTCGAGGTTGGAACAGATACTTTGACCGTCTTCTAGGGCCAACATTTCTAATTCTTATCAAATAATTCTGGATACATGCTTCTTCTTCAAATCATCAAGTTACCTCTTATGTCATGGGGAAGAAAATTGTCATTACAAAAGACCTAATTTCAAAGCTTATTGGTTACAATGGTGGAGGTCTCAGCAAAATCAGAGATCTGAAGGATCACCACAGAATTTGGGCTAAAATTATTCTGGGGTGCATCAACCACAGGAAGCCAACTAGCTCTCCTGATTATATAAACATTGATCAGCAGTTTTTGATCTACTTCATTGCCAAGAGGAATGAGGTAAACTTCCCACACTTGCTGTATAATCATCTTAGAACTAGTGTGAAGGAAACAAGAGAAGATGAACGAACCAAAAGGGACTAGATACCCTTAGGAAGACTCATATCAGATATTCTGACAGAGAATAGGCTGATAGAGCATTTGAATGAAGCCCATGAAATCAGCACTCTGAAAGCAACTGCTGGAAAGCCCCAGAACGCAAAAAATCTGAAGAAGATGAAAATCATTGAGAATATCAAGAAGGAACCTTCTATTACTTCTCATGCAACCATCACTTCAAGGAGGATACCTCTGGATGATTTTCCTTTATTTTCTAATATTGACTCAAAGCCAGAAATAATAGATATCTGGAAGCTTGCAAGGAAGATGGTACTGCACCTGAAATCAATATCCAGGACTTGCACCAGGCTGCTCCAGAAGTTGTTTTGAAGAAGACCAAGAAGAGGAAAGCTACAGCAGAAGGACCATCTCAGAGGACTCCAAAAGCTTCCAAAAAGAAAAGTAATCCTTCCTCTGTTCCTGTTTTAGAATTTATAAATATATCAACATCTGAGACCATAACTACTCAACCAGAACATCAGACTCCACAAACATTTGAAGACGTTGACATAGGGTTTGATCCATCAGAAACTCTAGGTCTGAATGAAACTCACTCCCTTTCTCTTAATCCAAATCCTGAACAAACCCAACCAGAACTTGCCAAAGTTCTGTCTGATATTGATTCAATTGACCATGACTTTTTAGCTCCCGTACCACAAAATCTAAATTCTCAACTCCCTGAAAATCCAAACTTTGATACCACACCAGAAATTCCGCAACCTCACTCTCCACAATAAGAAATTATCCAAACACAATCACCTCAACCTGAAATACAACAACCAGAAGCTCAACCTTCTGAGAATCAATCCTCTGATATCCATGAACCAGAACCTCACCATGTTTCAACAAACTAATCTGAAGAATCTCCAACAGATTCTGATACAATCCTAATACCTGGAATCACATAACCACTTGCTATTCGCATGCCTCACACCATTCACGACATTCCAGAAATCCCATCATCTCTGGAATCCACTCCTCCAAACACCCCCACTAGACCAATCATCATACCTGACTCTCCCACTCCTTCACCTACTAGCCGTCCAGCTGAAAATTTGAAACTTGTCATTGATCTAATTTTGCTGGAAAGACTAACCTCCACATCTCTCAAAACTACCATTCTCAAACCCAAACCAACTGAAACCACATCAGACCCATCAGATGTTGGTACAAATTTGTTGATTTTTGAAACAAGAATACAGGAATGGATAAACTCTTTGAAGCATGCTAGTCAAGAGATGACTAATCCTGCTGCTTCTGATTATATGTGGACAAGATTCAGAAACTGGTTTAGTTCTGAAACGCTGAAGCTGAAGGAACAGAGTTATGAACAGGTTCAATAGAACTTTAGTGATAAGCTGAAGGCTCTTCAAGACCAAGTTCTGACCCCACTGTTCAAGAAAGACATCCTCTCTCTGGATAATGCTCCCTGAATAGAGCATCATCCCTCAGATGAAGTTCAACCAGAATCAGAAAAGTCTCTCCCTGACTGCTGCTCCAGAAGACATGATCACAGCAGAAGAAATGGCTCACTCTGAACAAGCTGCAGAATGCTCTGAGAAACGTCCAACTCCTGAAGAAACTCCAGCACCTTCCTTAGTTATGCAAACTCTCGAAGAGTTGAAGAAAGAAAATTCTCTAATCCATGCAAGGTTGGATAAGTAGAAGGATACGAACAAAGAGATTAAAAGAATTTTGGTCAAGCAAGAAGAGTATAATACTCAGATCAAGAGCTTGATGGAAGCATTGTTCTTCCCCCTCCTTCTTAGATTTGTGTTTTAAATCTGTTTATCTGTAACGCTTAATTTTTACCTCTTCTGTTCTGGAAGTTATCATTGCATCATGTTTTTAATATAATTCTTATCTTTTGGTTCTGATTATATTGTCTTTTTGATAGATGAAAAAAAGGGGGAGAAAGTAAGATATTTTCAGTAATTGTTTACCGAGACAAAAGTCAAACATTCTGAATTACTTAACCTCTATCTTCTGAAAAGATTGAGAAGGTACAAATTCTGATGAAAGCTGCAGCTAAACTCTGATGCTCAAGAAACTTAAGGGAAGTAATCAAATCAGGGGGAGTTTCTCTTAAACCTTTTGTTCTTTATTTTTAATTGAAAAATCTAGTTTTTGTCATCATCAAAAAGGGGGAGATTGTTAGAACATAGTTTGATTCTACAACCCTTAGTTAGAGTTTTGATGATAACAAATAAAAAGAACTAATGACAAATACAAAGAACAAATATGCACCCTAAAAATTATGTTGTGTGTATGCAAAAGTTCTGACCATAGCAGCATCACAAGATAAGCATAAGAGCCACACGCTGAAGCAATCAGAACATGCGCTGAAGATTGATGACCTGAACCTGCGCTAAAGCAAAGCAAACTCTAATTCTGAACAAGAACATGT
Organism: Vicia faba; assembly: GCA_948472305.1. Classification (NCBI taxonomy): domain Eukaryota; kingdom Viridiplantae; phylum Streptophyta; class Magnoliopsida; order Fabales; family Fabaceae; genus Vicia; species Vicia faba. The sequence continues at coordinate 300,436,248 of OX451735.1, forward strand.
TAATCCAAGTCATCAATATTCTGAATCGTCATCAGCAAGCAAGGAGATAAGATTCTGAAGCTTTACTGATCATTCAAGACAGCATCAATTCCAATGGCTTCTTTCAGACAGGATCTTCTCCAAATGGAAAGTGTGTTAATGACATTAAACATGCTTGATGATCAATGTTATTCCACTGCCTATATAAACAAAGTCAGTATTCAAAATCAAAAATGGTTTTGCTACATAACCACTCACGCATATTCAAAGCTGCAAGCAATATTCTTTACATTTCCAAGCTATAATCTTGTGTAAATTATCACAGTTAAGATAAACAGTTTTTGTAAGAAAAACAACAACACACATCTTGTATCATTATTTTGAAATAGTGTTCCTTGAGATTAACCAGATTGTGGTTGTACTCAAGAAGACTTTAACAGTTGTTAAAGTAGTGATTGTAATCATTTTGAGATTAGTGAATTAAGACCTCATTTGAGAGAGGTGAAATCACCTTGACGGGTGGACTGGAGTAGTTTGAGATCAAACAAACCAGGATAAAAATATTGTGTCATTCTGCTTTTAATTTCATGTTTTCAATTCAACCCCTCCCCCCCTTCTTGTGTTTTTCATATCTTCAACCTTGTGACCTTAATTCATATTTTGTCTGGAGTTATTGAGGTTTACCTCAAGACATTGGGTTGCTTGTTTGTTTTTGTGTGTAGGTTTTTGTGATTACATTCTCTGTTTGTAATATGGAATTCACTCTTATACAGTCGTTACTTTGCCCAATTTTTGTGAAGACTTAATACACTTGAAGTTTGATTCTCTCAAGAGGTCTAGTATCTTTACTTTCTTGGTTTCAATCCAAAGAATCGGAATTCTATCTTGACTCATAATGTTAAGTATTGGCTTCTTGTTGGTTAGATGGTTCTTATCCCTAGCTTTTACCTTATGCTTTAGGATATTCTCTTCATCTCCTCCCATATTCTTTAATTTCAAAAATCTTCTCCCTCCTTTTGAAAACTCTTCTTGTTTTGAAACTTGAACCATTTTCATAATAAACTTGGACTTAGGTCCATGCATTTTCAAAACATTTTCATAAATAAACTTCAATCAACTTAATAATACCTTGAATTTTTTTTGTGAGAAGACTAAAATTCAATCAATCTCATTTCAAACCATTTTGCCACTTTGGCTTTTTTTTATTTTAAAACTTTTTCTCAAAAGATTGGACTCTTGTCAATCCTTGTAGTGACGCAAACAACTATACTTCTACAATATGTAGTGAAGAGAAATATTTTCCACTTGGGTGTTGAGTGAGGCATTATTGATTTTGAAATCCAATCCATATCCTCCACTTTGAGATGATGCAAATTCTCCTTTCTCATGATTGTGGGTAGTAGGTACGGACAATGACGATGATGTTTTATCTTATAAAATTAACCAACACACTTGTGTTTCAAATTTTTAAAAGAGGAACTACGTGTAACCTGATCCCCTATTGCATGAAAGGTGGTACGTAGGCACTAAAGGTTCGCAATCGCGGCGGGTGCAAAAATCATAAAAAAATATATTTCTTTTCTCACCTCCACCATCCATTTTATATACAACATATTTTATAGCCAAAATATACAGATTTTACAAAGAGGTTCATGCGGAGTACCATAGATATTTAGGGTGCTAATACCTTCCCTTTGCATAACCAACCCCCTTACCTTGAATCCTTCCCCCTCTTTTTGGGTTATTCGCTCTTTTCCCATTCCTTTGGAAACAATAAAGTGCGGTGGCGATTTTTTTATTTTGATTTGTATAAAGTCTAGTCAATCCAATGGCTTAGTCTTGAACATTTCTACCACTACACTACCTACTCCTTAATAGTGGGATAGCGTTGTCTAAAGGAAATAGAAGAAAAACAATCTTTTTTCGAGTAGGTAGATGCTAGTAGGTACTTGCTCAAAATAAAACTTTTCACACAAATACTTTTCAAAACAAATTTTCAAAACAACTTTGTCACACCCTTGAGGACTGATACAAGGGTTATCACGAAATGAACATTTTCAAGACAAACACACACAAGCAATTTGACAAAATGAGCAAGTACCTAAGAGCCCGTAGATAACTATGGATAGAAAGGGTGCTAACACCTTCCCTTTCTATAATCTACCCCCCGTACTCAGAAACATCTCGAAAAAAGGTTTTTTTTTGTTCTTTTTCCTTTTCCATGATTGGATGAAATAAAAGTCGGTGGCGACTCTTGCTTACCGCGACATTTTGCAAACAAAAAACGCAAAATGCAAACTAGTATTAAACAGTCGATTCTACCATCATATCATAGGGAGTAACAACATCTACTTAAGGTTAATTATAATATCTAGGCCTATGGCGAGGTCCTCTTCTCTCAGTCGATATAACATTGGTTTCAACTTCTTTCTTCTTCTGGAATTTTCCAAAGGTTTTCTTCGCACCATTCGAAGATTCACCAGCAGCTTTAGACACTTTACCATTCTTGATGCCTTCTTATAACCTTTGGCCAATAGTCACCAAATATGTGAAGCGAGAAGACACACTACGAATCATCTTCTCACAAAAGAAAGGGGACAAGGTATCCATGAACAAGCTTGTGAGCTCTTTCTTAGCTAGAGGTGATTCAACTTGAGATGCAAGTTATCTCCATCATTGAGCATACTCCTTTAAAGACTATTTCTCATTCTGAGACATGTTCTGCAGTTGACGACGGACAGGTTCCATGTCGAGATTGTATTGGTATTGTTTCATAAAAGCATCAATCGGATCCTCAAAGCATTGGATACGACCTTTCTCATGTCCCATATACCATTTCAATGAAGCTCCATTCAGGCTATCTTGGAAACAGTGGATAAGCAGCTTGTCATTCTTTGTGTAAGAAGACATCTTTTGAAAGTTCAACACCAAGTGACTTCTTGGACAGATATGGCCCTTGTAATTCGTAAAATCAAGAGTCTTGAACTTAGCAGACATAACCAAATCAGAAACTAGGCATATGTTTTTAGCAGTAATACCAAAGACATTGTTGCCTTCCATAGCTCGAAGTCTCTTTTCTAAAGTTTGATATTGTTCCTTGACCTCTTCAATTTCCCCCAAATCTCTTTGACTCATACTTCGAGGAATAGTAGTAGTGTATTCAAAGAGAGGGTTCCCATAAGCAGCTCGGGAAATAGGTTGATGAGAAACAACATGAATGATTGGCTAAGGTTCAGTGAGAGCTAGATCCTAAAAAACTGGTCGTGGAGACTAGCCAACCATTGGAGTTGTTGCAGCAGGTGGAGCGTAATTCTGAGGTAACCCAAACTCTGGCCAAGTAGTGGTTGGACGCTTGATAGGTTAAGGTTCAACAGTAGCAGTAACCTCTGAGATAACATTCCTCTAAGGTGGCTCTCCTCTGGAAATCAAAATTTGCATCATGTCTGTGAGCTTGGTTATGCCTGACTTCAACTCATTAATTTCCATTCTGACTTCCATGTTGTGTTATTCTTGGTTTTTCGTTCTCTATCTGACAACAACCCTAGTTCCTTATTTGTGTAGAGGAATCAGCTTGACGGTAGATGACTAAATGGAAGAAAGAAACAACTCGGAATGAGATCTTGGACCACCTACATGTATGCATGATGCAAAGGATACAAATGTTTTGCAATGTCATGTAATGCACTGCAACAGGATCAAAGGAGAAGAACATATGCCACAAGAAACCCTATATTCACCAACGGAAATCCATAACCATAAAAAACCATAGTCACCATATGAACATGTAGTCACCATCTGTACCTATAAAGATGTTTGCGCCCCACTCAAGGGGTCAAGACTAGGTCAACGTAAGACCAATGGTAACCCAGAATCCCAGGTTCACTTGAGAATATTATCATCATACAACTACGTGATAATGATAGCACCTTATTATCTCATACCCCAAAATTGACCCTCTTAATCATCATTTTAAATATTATTAGTACATACGTACTGATGGGTTTTTTAATACACTGATGCATAATATCGTTTAAAATATGAATGTATATATATATATATATATATATATATATATATATATATATATATATATATATATATATATATATATATATATATGTGTGTGTGGTGTGTGTGTGTGTGTGTGTGTGTGTGTGTGTATGTATATAAGTATATAAGTGTGCTCGAGAATATAAAGAGGGAGGTACATTTTTATAAATCAGGATTGTATTGCTTCGAGTGGGCCATCAAAGTCTGATGGCCCATTAAGGGTTCGTGGCTCATGTTGAACAATAATGAAAGGGAGGTGTGTTCAGAAAATTAGATGGCCCAATAAGTAAGAGTGATTGGCCCGTTATGAAAAGAGAGGGTGCGTTTATTGAATTTGGGTGGGCGGTTTAGATTTGGAAGGCCCATTCGGTCCAAGGAAGTTGACCGAGGTCAACCTTTAGTTTTTCTCATAAAATTATTTCTATCATTTTTATATAGTTATTATTATTTATTAAATAATTATGTCGTTATCACCAATTATTATTATTGTCATTTTCTTATTTTTATTTATTTTCAATTTTTTTAAGTTATGTTTTATAAGAATCGTTGACCAAGACAACACAAGGGATTTCTAAACCTAATACAGGCGGTTACGGTTCTTCTTCTTCCTTACTAAGCAAACTGAGAGCCCAAATAACAGGTGTTGTTGAGATCAACTCGAATCAAAACATTGAGAAACTAAATCAAATCTCATAAATTAAACCTTTACAAAATCGTCAAATTAAAAATTGAATCTTAATATTATCCACAACAGAATCAATTACAATTTAAATCTTCCTAATTCCTAATTCAATCAGAAAATATATAACGCCTAATCAAACAATTTTCCTAATCTAACTCTAACTTTAGCCTATAAATAATGCTAAGAATTCTAAGAGACAATGGGGGAGGAGAAAATTGTGATAGAAGAAAGCAGAAGGAATAGAAGAAGAACATCGTCGGACGAAAGGCCTTTGTGTAGACTTAGTATTTCAAGATCGGAAACCCTAGAGTCTTTCCATTGTGCCGCCGCTAGATCTGAGAGGTCACCGCCGCGTTCATCACCTGAATCTTCCGACGCCACTGTTACCTACAAAATCAGAGAGAGAGAGAGAGAGAGAGAGAGAGAGAGAGAGAGAGAGAGAGAGAGAGAGAGAGAGGAGAGAGAGAGAGAGAGAGAGAGAGAGAGAGAGAGAGAGAGAGAGAGAGAGAGAGAGAGAGAGAGAGAGAGAGAGAGAGAGAGAGAGAGAGAGAGAGAGAGAGATAGAGATAGAGAGAGAGAGAGGATAAAAAGGAGATTACGCCAAGAGCCAAAACTAAACTAAATCACTACGAAGAGGTAATCCGCAAACTACTTTCCTTAGGGTTATAATATTTGAATCTCTCCGATTTATGTTTGATTTTGGGATTTTTGGGAAAAATCCTAGGGATAGGGTTCATAGGGTTCTTAGGGTTAGGTTAGGGTTCATCCTAAAACCCTAGGGTTCTTGGGGTTCGTGGGGTTTAGATGAACATAGGGCTAGGTTTCATAAGGACTGGATAAGGTTGTTAGGGTTCATAAGAACCTAGATGAAGATTAACGATGGTGTTGGGTTTCCTACGGTTGCTAAAGGTAGAGTCGTCGGCAGAAGCGATTTTTGGCCGGTGGATCGATTTCCGATCGCCTAACAAAAGGGAGAGCTTCTCTCTCTAACATTGGTTGTTTGGGAGAAGAAGGGTAGAGAGATAAAGATAAGAGGAAAATGGGCTTCAGGCCTTGATGATAGTTGTATAAACGCACCTATTCGCTCTAGTGCAACGCTCATACCATGCACCATCAACCACCATCATCTGATTTGAATCAAACGCTCCAGACTGTATGACCATGATAACCACATACACCCTCTCATATATTGACTAATAGACTCTAACAAGGTGTTTGGGCCAAGGCATGTACTATCAACACCCCCCAGTACTTCCTGTATTGCTAACCAACGCGAGTTAACACCCCCCCTGCATTTTGGGCCAAGTTCAATTTCTGAACTTGAGCCCATGATATCTGCACCCCATATTTACTCCTTCAGTTTAAACGTTCATCCCCACACAACTGAGCCTAAATCCAATATCTGGATTTAGGGCCCTGATATTCGCACCCTCAGGTTTTACTGCCCAAACTAAATTTACACCCCCTGCGTTTTTGGATAAAATTAATTTATTTTATAATTGATTAATTTATTTATTTATTAAGTTTGATTATATATTTTTCATTAAATTATATTTTTTGAATTTATTTTCCTAACAAATAATATTGGATCAATATCAAAATATCTCATATATTTTAATAAATTATTAATTAAATTTTTTTTAAAATACTAACCTCCTTTTTTCTTAAATACTCTAACTTCATTAAATTCTTTTCTCAAGCATTGAAAACTATTTTTCTCATATTGCATCATATACTCGAAGACATATAACCAATAAATTACTAATGATTTTCTACTAACCTAAATTCAAACTTATATATATTTTCAAAAATGATTATGGAGATATTTCTTATTAACTGCGAACTCCGTCTACAAATTTGGCTATTCACACACCCAGACTTGGTTTAAGGAGAATTTGAGATATTTCCATAATCCATAAAAAAAAAGTAACCAAACACTACGAACTACGAATTGGGACTCTAATTCCTCATAAGAGGATACACAGGCATACGACTAAAAAATCGTGGCGAGTTCCCCTAATAAGAATTAAAACCCTATTCCTAAATTGTAAACATAAACCCTAGTATCCTTGTGAACAAGGTAGATGAGGGGTGTCTAACACCTACCCTTCGCCTAAAACGAGTCAACAACTTAGAATCTCTGATCAAATTAGGGTTATCCATTATACCCTCTTCCCTAGGATACAAATTAATGGTGGTGACTCTATATTTTCAGCCGGTTATTTCAGCTGGGGACTCAACCCTAGGGTTTAGAAGCCTTTTTTTATTTAGGGTTTTTCTATTTTTATTATTTCTTTATATTTATTTATTCTTATGGTTTATTTATCTATCTTTATATTTTCTTTAGTGTCATTATTTTATTTATTTGTGGTGGGATTTTATTATTTAAAAAATATATATATATTCAAAAACCTTAGAAAGAAGGCTCGTCTATTGGCCAAGGGGATACATCATCCATATGAGTTTTTGTGACGACTTCTCCTAGAGTCAGTGGAATTCCAAAAAAAGAAATATGTCTCAAGAGATATCCTCTTGGGGGTAGGACATTGGAATGAAACCTATGACTTTTTGAATAGCCCTTAAACCAAAAACTCATGGTGAGACCTTTTACGACCTTAGAGACGAAAGTTTCAGTCTACAAAGAGGCTCCGCTTAAGGGAGGCCCTTGTGCCTTTCTCTCTAGTGTTATCCATGATACCCTTAAGAAAACCACCTTATGGGGAGGGTAGAATATACGTAGGCCAAAACTAGGAGCCTACCAACTAAGGATACCTTCCAGAAAATCTTGCTACTACCATCATGCATTCATACATTTTGCATCTCACATATTCATTATTCTCCATTTTTTGTTTTGTTGTCTTATTCATAGGATTAAAAAAATAATAACCAAAGGGTTTTGGCGAGTATCTTAAAAATGAATGCCAGCGGGAAACAACATGTCTGTGTTAGTATCGTCAAGCCAAATATGACGAAGATCAAGACCATCAAAGGGAAATTGTCTGAGAAAGATTTAAATATGTTTGTTCGTTTCTATGAGGATACCATTGAGTTGACAAAAGTGAATATACAGTTAGATTCCATCTCTTGCTTAGTTCAGTTCTATGATCCTCCATTAAGATGTTTCACCTTTCAAGACTTTCAGCTAGCGTCGACTTTGGAATAATTCGATAGACTTTTGAATTTTTCTAAAGGAAAAGCATATGTGGGAATTGGACAAACTATTTATGTTAAGGACTTAGCAAAGGGTTTAGGGATCTGTGATTCTGAGTTTTCACTTAATTACAAAAAAGAAGGTGATGTACAAGGGATTAAAAGACAATATTTGGAGGCTAAAGCCCTTTCTTTTACAATAACAAAGAATGGGAGTCTTATGTTGATTGTTTAGGACTACTGGTCTTTGGTGTAATTTTGTTTTTGCGGACTTTGGACTATATTAACCCTAGAGCTATTAGTGTGTTTTGGGGTGCAAAAGCTTTAAATGCGGACCCAACTCCTGCTTTGCTTGCTGATATTTACTATGCTCTTCATACTCGTTACGAAAAGGGGAGGGGTACGCTAAACTATTGTATCTCGCTTCTATATTATTGGTTTATCACTCACCTGTATAAGGAGGACTACATGATTAAAACTTTGACACGATACGAGTTGCCTCAAAAATTAAGGTCTCTTACTGTTGATTTTGTGTTATGGTACGCAAGAAAGCTAAACATTGGAGATATCATTTAGAGTTGCGGAGATATTCCGAATGTTTCGTTGATTGGATCATATGGTTGCATCAATTATAACCCTACTTTGGCTTTGCACAACTTGGGTACCCTTTAGAGGATAAACCCTCTGATGAACAACTTCAACAACTAATCATTCACGACATGGGCAAAAATGATTGAGAGTTTCTCAACAAGATCATCTAAGCTTGGAATAGGGTTAATAAAGGAAAGGCTGAAATGAATAATGATGTGGCGAAAGAATCTTACACTTGTTGGGTTTTCGATAAGGTGCAGGTTATTAAACTACCATTTGACGTTGATCATGTGTATAAGCCAGATGTACCAGATCCTCTTCCTGTGTCCTTGGAATAAATAGATAACTTTAAGAAAGCCTTGGATCAAGCTCGAAAGGAGGAAAAAATTGGAGCTTAACCTCCATAACTTAGCTAACGAGAAAAGACAGATGCAACTCGAGCTTGAGTCCAAAGACCAACAGATTCAGAAATACCTTGAAGCATTTGAAAAGGAGAGTCTTAAGCGGAAACGTTTGAATGAAGGGTTGTTGAGTGCTACCTTCAACTTGGATTTTCACAACCAACATTTGGAAGATGGTGCTAGTAAAATCGGGAGGCTAAGTAGGTGGTACGAAAAGGCGATGCAAGACAAAAAGGAGATGGAATAAAATTTGAGGGCTCAAATTCAAAGTTTGGCACAAGCTTCTTTAGATCAAGAAGAGAAAATGCATTATCTTACTACGAGACTCCAAGATAGCCAATAATCGAATGTAGGGGAACATCTTAAGAGGATGAGGGAAGAAAGACTTCTCACCCAAAAGAATGATGAATATGAACAAGCTTGTTGTGAGTTGGAAGACCTTCGAAACAATTTCCTTATACAAAGGAGACTCTACATAGAAATGAGGGCTAAAAAACCATATTGGGAAGAGAAACACGCAAAGATCGTCAAGGCAGGAAAATATAATCATAAGATAATTCCAGACCTCTACCAGGAATATCGTTTCTATAAAGACAAGCATGCAAGACTCGCCTTCTTAGCCAACAACCTTATTGGTGACATCCCTAGAAGTTTGATAGATACGGAAAGTGTGATGGTCCCGCTTCTGAAAGATGTTGAAGACTTCGTCAAGCTTTGTAGGACAATGGTTGATGGTTTTAGAGCAGATATCCGCATGAGCACTTAGAAGATTTTGTTCCCTTTTTATTTCCCTCAGCAATTTAATTTTGGTGTTTTAGATATAATATTTTTCAATATCTGAATTGTATTCTCTTGTTAAGCCAATTATCATTTCAATATAAGTTTTCTATATCTCGTTTTTGTAATTATTTTTGAGATGCTCGCTAATAAAAAGCAAAACCTGACAAATATATATAAAAATAAATCTGAAAGAGAATCGAAGTGAATAAGACATTCAAAAAAGAAACTCTTAGCATATTTATACGCATCCATGCATTTGCAAACATTTCATTTTATAAATTCATACAAAAACTTATCATTTTTCAAAAACATTCTCCACTTAAATCATTGGTAAGAAAGCACCACCTCTTCGGCCGCCATATCAAACAAGAGCTCATCAAAAGAAAGTGATAGAACAAATCGAAGAAAGTCAAGCCGCCTTCAAGGAATATTTGGAGCAGGTGAAAGGCAACATCAACTCGATGAAAGGAGACATGAGCCAATTTCTATTAGCTTTGAAGAATATCATTGAAAGGCAAAAATAGATTCCTAGGGCAGCCTTTGAAGAAGTGGCTGAACTATTAGTACATCGAGCGGTCACCAACCAAGAAGAGAGCCAGAATCAGGACCTCTAAAGTCAAGTGTAGCACAATAAGAGGTCAAGAAAGCTGATACTAAAGGGTTTGTCCCACCTCCACCGAAGGTAGGGGCATCCCATACTTTTCAAATTTCGGTCAATAATGCGGACGATTACATTGATCTACAGTTTGGAGACCTTGATTTAGAAGGTGATACTCAGTTGCGCCAACCTAAGATTGTTGAGAATCCCTTGGCGCTCAATCAGTATAAAGCTCTTGAAGAAAGGTTGAAGGTTGTGGAGGGTTACCATTCTTTCAACGTCGATGCTCTCGAAATGGGTCTTGTTCCTGATGTAGTGATCCCTCCAAAATTTAAAGTACCTGACTTTGGAAAATATAAGGGGCTCACATGCCCAAGGAACCATTTACGCATGTATTGCCGAAAAACGTATGTATATGCTCAGGATTAGAAGTTAATGATCCACTGTTTCCAAGACAGTTTGAGTGGGGCATCTCAAGATTAGTACATGCAATTGGAGCGAGATCATATCCAAACATGGGCAGGTCTTGCCAACGCTTTTCTGAGACAATACAAGTACAACTTGGACATGAAGCCTAACTGCATGTAGCTTAAAAGCTTATCCTAGAAGAAGGACGAGTCCTTCAAAGAATATGCTCAGAGGTGGATGGAAATGGAAGCCCGTGTACAACCACTACTCCTGGAGAAAGAATTGGTCGACATGTTCATGGGTACTTTACAAGGGTTGTACTATGATAAGATGGTAGGAAGTGCCTCTTCCGGATTTTCTGATTTGGTAATAATTGGTGAAAGGATTGAAGCAGGTATAAAGAGTAGAAAGATGCAAGGAGCATCGTCTAGTACACCTTTTAATTCAAAGAGACAGATCCCTAACTTCTCAAAAAACAAGGAAGGAGAAATTAATGATGTCGCGTCACATCCAAGGGTACAACAGCCATTAGTAATTCCACAGGAACATCAATAATAGAACATGTTTGAAAGGCCTACGATAAGATTTGATCCTCTCCCCATTCCTCATAGTCAATTGCTATAACACTTACTCAAAGCATCTTTGGTAGAACTGAAACCTCTAGCTCCTCCAATTGGGGCACTCCTGCCAAAGTATGATGCAAAAGTCAGGTGTGAGTATCGTGCCAATTCTCTGGGGCATGCTATAGAAAAATGTTTGGCCTGTAGACATAAGGTTCAAGATTTGTTGGATTCCCAAGATATCACTTTTGACAAGCCGAACATCAAGACGAGTCTCATGCCTCCGCATGGTGGGCCAACTGTGAATGCAATTGAAATGGTGACTGACTCTGGGGCGTCCAGACGAGCAAAGGCTCCAATAAAACTTTTGAAAGAATATTTGTTTGAATGTGGGTTCCTCTTGGAACACAATGAAGCTTTTGAGAAGATGTTACAGAAATTGGTGGATCAGGGGATAGTTCAATTCGAGCAATACCCTAAAGAAGAATAAATAGTTCCGATCAATGGAAAGAAGCCATTGGTAATTCCCTACCAAGGGCTAAGTCCTAATAAGAAAAATCTTGTGATTCCATGGGGAGAGTCAACAGAAGCACCAGTGATGATACCATGCCAAACTCTGAGAATTTCAATAATTCCAAAAATTACAATGGTGATTAGGGGGCCATCTCTCACTCCTTATGAAAGTAACAAAACGTTACTATGGAGTTATAATTCTACTGTCTATGTCAATGGTTTAAAGCAATAATATAAACCATCGACAAGTCAAGGACCTACAATCAAAAATATAGTAGGAACCGGGGGAATGACTCACAGTCCTCGAATCTATGGTCCTGAACCAAAAAAGAAGAATAAAGTTGTAGCTAAGGATAAGAGGAAAGTTGTGGTGGAGGAAAGCCAATAACAAGTACCTCCAAGCAAGAATTTTACTAACCAAGAAGAGGAGGAATTCTTAAGAATAATCAAGAAAAGTGATTATAGGGTAGTGGATCAGCTACACCAAACCCCAACCAAGATTTCAATCCTCTCGTTGCTCCTCAATTCAGAAGTGCATCGAGACTCTCTGATGAAGATTCTGAGTTCGGCTCATGTTGCAAAGGAGATTACAGTGAATCAGTTTGACAATGTTATAGCAATCCTAACATCTGGTAGAGCTCTACAAGGTAGAGCTCACAACAAGGCATTACACATTTCCATCCAGATAGGTAAAACTAACCTATCCAGGTTACTCATCGATACTGGTTTTGCCCTTAATGTGTTACCAAAATCGAACTTAATGAAGTTAACCCTAAGTGGTGTTGTTATAAGGCCAAGTTCTACGATAGTTAAAGCTTTTGATGGTTCTAGAAGTTCAGTATTTGGAGAAGTGGATCTTCTTATCAAGATCGGTTTGCATATGTTTTATATTACCTTTCAAGTAATGGATATATAGCTAGTATATACATGTTTGCTCGGACGACCTTGGATTCATGTACCAGGGGTTGTTACTTCAACTCTGCATCAGAAATTGAAGTTTCTTGTTGAAGGAAGATTGGTTGTAATCGACGGAGAAGAGGACATCTTTGTAAGTCACATAGAGTCCTACAGATATATCAGTGTTGATGAAGACTGCATAGAAACACCATTTCAAGTCTTAGAGGTTGCTTCAATGGTAACCCTGTTGGTGAAGAAAATCAAGAAACCTATTGTGACTTCGTGGAGAGATTTACAAACAGTTATGGAAGATGGTACCTCGAAAAAGGTTGGGGTAAAATTATGGAGATACCAGAGAAGAAAGATCGTTTTGGTTTGGGATACAAACCAGCAAAGGATACTTTGAAAGGCAAGGAGAAATTTCCTCTCATCCAGGAAACCTTCATCAAAAAAGGGGTAGAGCATGGAAGACAAGTGGAGATGATATCTAACAAGAGATCCCCAAGAGAGCATCTGACTTCATCCGTGAATGTGCTCCCGGCGAAGAACTCAAGAATTGGACAACTGTGGAGATTCCAGAGATCTTTTTCTTTCCAAAGTATTTTTTCTTGTTTTTGAAAGAACCTATGTCAAGCCCGAGGTATAGGGGTAGCTTATAATGCTCCCCCAATTTGTTTCAAATAGTATTCTCAATTAATAAGAGTTATATTTCTCATTCAATTAAGATCCATGTCTTTCTCTTGCCTTTATCTCTTATGTTTTTTAAATGGCAATACTTTTCACATACTAAAACTGCACCAAAACATGATAAATGTGCAGATCCATGCCTAAAATCATCGATAATGTTACTGATGTTATCCGATATAATTTTGATGCACCCATCAACCAAGTGGAAGAGGAAGATGATGAAGATCTTGAACTCTCCAAAGAATTGGCAAAGGAATTAGAGCAAAAAGCTGACAGTATAAAACCATACCAAGAATCTATTGAGACCATTAACATTGGCTCAAAGGAAGATCTGAAAGAGATCAAGCTAGGGGCAACATTGGAGGAAAGCGTCAAAGAAAGACTGAACAAGTTGTTACATGAATATATGGATATATTTTCCTGGTCTTATAGAGATATGTCAGAATTAGATACATATATTATGGTACATAGACTACCCCTCAAGGAAGGTTGTTCTCCAGTTAGACAAACTCAGAAGAACTCGTCCAGGCATGTCTAGCAGGATTCGAGAAGAAGTCCTTAAACAATTTGATGCAAGGTTCTTGGTGGTGGTAGATTATCTACCTTGGATAGCTAACATTGTTCCAGTGCCCAAGAAGGATGGCAAAGTACGAATGTGTGTAGATTATCAGGATCTAAACAAAGCAAGTCCCAAAGACAATTTCCCGTTACCTCACATAGATGTTTTGGTAGATAATACAACTCAAGCTTTAGTATTCTCATTCATGGATGGTTTCTCCGGTTATAATCAAATCAAAATGGAACCCGAAGATATGGAAAAAACTACTTTCATGACCCCTTGGGGTACTTTCTGTTACAAGGTAATGCCTTTTGGTCTAAAGAACACAGGGGAAACTTATCAATGAGCTATGGTTACTGTGATACGGTGGGAGAACTGACTTGAGGTTTTATGTTTTGTGTTCGCAAACGTTTCGGTTTAGCAAGAGTCGCCACCGACTTTTTATTTTATCCAAGGGAAAGGTCAAAAAGCACAGGAAAGACCTTTGAGGTGTTTTCTTGGGTTCGGGGGATAGATTATGAAAAGGGAAGGTGCGAGCACCCTTTTCATCCATGGTTATCCATGGGCTCTTAGTTACTTGTTTAGATCACTTGCTTTTGCTTTTCAATTGTTTGAAATGGTGATTTGTGTGTGGTTTTTGAAAATGCTTTTGAAAAAGAGGCCTTCTATAGGCAACCTTTGTAATGATTCTTGCTTGAATATATACAAAGGTGTTTGTCTTTTGAAAAGATATTTCAATGTTTGAAAGTTTGTTTTTGGGAAATGTTTTGAAATTGTGTTGTGAGGTGTGTTTGAAAATAGCAAGGAGGGTTTGCAAGTTTTGATCAAGTAACTAAGAGTTGTCTACCCTATTTTACTCAAAGATCTTTCCTACACATTTTTAACCCTTTTGACAGTGTTGTTTTACCATTGTATTTGGTAAACAACCTTGTGTTTGGATGTTAAACGGAACAGACGCGGGTCATCGTATTGACCATGATAGCAATTGTGTTAAGTATCTTTAGAAAATTTTCCGAGGGACTAGATCATTTTGTTTAGGCAACCAAGATAGCGTCATCGAGGGACTATGATCTTTTGTTTTGTTTTTGTTTTGCCAAGATACTCAACATGCATAACATGGCCATTTTAAAGGCAACAAGTGGATGGAACCCTAGGGGTGCAAGTGTGCATTGTGTATTGATTTCAAGTTGTTTATTCTTGGATTAGGTCATCTAGCGATTGATACGTGAATCTTGCCATACACGCATAATTACTATACAGTATATTGAAAGCAATAAATTGCGGGAATTAAAAGTCTAAGTTATTACAAAAGTATCCGGGAATGGGGGTACAATTATTACAAATGGGTATGAATCTCATAAGAATAGTAAAGTCCAAATATTACAACCAAATCGAATTGTCGCGATTCAATGCGAAGCTATAACAAATGAAGAAATCAATAATATTATGAAATGCATGTATTTATTAAAAAGAGATAAATAAACACTATTCAAAAAAATTAAGAATTATTATTATTATTCTTTTTTTGTATTTTATTAATTATGTAAATAAAAAGTTTAAAGGAAGAAAATTTAATTAAACAAAATTTTATTATTTTTATATTTTTATTATTCACTAAAAAGGGTTTAAAGAAAACAAAATTAATTAAATCAATTTAAATGCTTTTTGGTATTTTATCAAATGAAACAATATTAATTAATAAAAGAAGAAAATAAAACTAATTTTAAAAAAATCAAAATTTTAATATATTATTAGTGTTATTATTAACTAAAAAGAAAACAAATTAAAATTAGAACAAATGGGCTTTAGGGTTTATGGAGGTTAGGCCCAAAACAAAAATAAAAGAAGAGGTAAGGGTCAGAATGGAAGGGAGGGGTGTTAGAAATTGTTATGGGCTTTGGTTGGGGGCGGACAGGCCCAATGCATTTGTTTGTAACATTTTGTTAGAGTTTTCAGAAATTAGGGTTTGTGGCTTTTGCTTCACAGCAGTGTCGTTTGTCTTCGTTTTCTCTTCATCTTTCTCAGCCTCACTCAAACATTCTGATCTTCTCCTCCGTTCAAGCCGTCGGAGCGTTGTCTCTCACTCTCTAACCTCTTCCTAACGATCCATGGCCTTATTTAAACGGTATGATTCGTCTTTGTTTGATTTAACATTTTTAAGTTTAGATTTGCTTGCTTTATTCATGTCTAATTTGTTTAACCTATTGAATCATGTATCTAAGATGCAGCGAAGGGATTTGAAGAGAAGTATACCTGTAAGATTTTTTGGAAAAATGGAGAGGAAAGAGGTTGGACTGGCGGTGCTCTCTTGGTGGCTAGACACGAGGGGAAGCGATGATGACGGTAATGTTTCTGAAACTTGTGATTGTTGGTAGTTGATGATGAAGATTGCTTCTGAAACTTGTGATGATTATCGCTTCTGAAACTTGTGATGATTATCGCTTCTCTTCTCTCTTTAAACTATGACGATGCTTGTTGCTTCTGACTCTTTGAATACTGATTATGGAAACTGAAACTTTGATTTTTGTAAGTTTGTTGATGATGGTTTATGAAACTTTTGATTGTTATTGCTTCTCTGAAACTTTGATGATGATTTGTTGCTTTTTGTTGAAGATTTGTTTGAAAACTCTTTTGACTTTGATTTGTTGGTTTTGTTGATGATGATTTCGCCTCTGAAATTGATTGTTGATAGTTTTTGTTGGATAATTGTAGTTCTGAAACTTTTATTTTGCAAAATGAAAGTTTGGTTGATGGTGATTGTAGTTTGGTATTGAGTTGGAAGTTTTGGAAACTTGGGAAGTTTGGTTCTTGGCTATGATGATGCTTCTGTTGAAGGTTTTTGATTAATTATGTAGTTTGGTATGATTTTGTTGTTGGTAGGGAGTTGTGAAACTGTTGTGCTGTTTGGAACTGTTATGAGGGCTTTTTGAGTTTGTTGCAGTTTCAGGCTTGTTTGAAACTATTATGCAGGTTGCAGTTTGTTTGCAGTTTCAGGCTGTTGGCTTGGAATTTTGTGGTTTTAAAAACTGTTACAGGTTTTTATTGCTTGATAACAGGTTGGGAGTTTTGTGAAATGTTTTGCACAGGTTTTTAGTGATTTCTGTTTTAGTTTTTGGCTATGTAGTTTTGCTATGTAGTTTGGCAAGCTTTTGCAGGTTTTTTGGTGATTTGAAACTGTTATACAGTTTGGACAATGGTTATGCTGGTTGTGGTTTGTTGGTTTACAGGGTTTTGTGATTTGTGAATGTTGTTGGCATGTTTGCTTGGTTTGGGAACTTGTTAACAGGTTTGTAGGTTTGGAAATATGCATATTTTGGTTCTGCAAGTTTTTGTTGTGCAGGTTTTGGAAGTTTTATAACAGGTTTGGGATCTGGTAGTTTCAGGCTTGTTGCTTGAAACTGTGATGTAGTGTTTTGGAGATTGTTGCAGTTTTTTGACAAAATGCTCTCTCTTTTGAAACTGTTATGCAATTTGGAGTTTGTGGTTTGAACTGCTAGATGTTTTTTTTCTGGTTGTGCAATTTTGGTTTGATATATTTGGGAACTGCGGGTTTGTTACAGTTTTGCAAGCTTGACCGTGTGTTTTGAACTGCTTGAAATTGTTAAAGGTTTTACAGGTTTTGGGAGAGTTGTGCAGGTTTTGACAAAATGTTCTCCTCTTGACTTTGTGCTTCTTTCATGTGAGCACAACTTGGGTGATGACAAAGCAGAGGAAGCAAAAGACTTTGAGCATGAGAGCAATGGAGCAATGGAAGCTTAGGCTTAGATTAGTAATCTAGAGAGATTTTCCATTAGTTGTAATCATTTATTTTTCAATAACTATAAGTTGTAAAAACCTAAAGCATATGAATAATAATTTATCTTTGTATCAACATCTGAAATAAATGAAAAATCTTTGTGAGACAATCTGATATCCAATAAAATTCTCTATTGTCTAATATCTTGCAATTCTTTCTTTGCATCTTCACTTAATCCTTTAAGATTCTCAGATCAAAATAATTGAAATTTCATTCCAACAATTCTAATACAGATAACTTGAACTTTAAGTAATCCAATAACTTTGTAGTCTCGTAACCTTGCAACAGCATTCCAATCAAAATACGCACTGTGCATTCCAATAAACAAACAAAAGTTTCATTCCATTAACAAGCAAACGTCTTAACAGACGCATATCATCTGGTTAACCTGGATCAGACAAAACCTGAATATTCCTCTTATCTCTTATCTCTTATCCCAGATAAACAAGCCTTGAGAACAACCAGTAACCTTTCAGCAAACTCGAAAAAGTGTGAAAGCATGTGACAGTTAATTTGAATTTCTGAGAAATGCGAGAGAAACCCTAATTCCTGATCTACTGCCAAAGAAAAGTCTGTCTGATCGATTCCTGAGCCAATTTTGAGAAAACCCTAGGGTTGTGATTTCTTGTTAAAAATGGGAGGGCAAATTTTGGGGTACAACAGTTGCCCCTGTTCAATCTTCTTGAACCTGAAGAGTTAGATTGGCGATAAAGCTGCCCCATAAATTTGCACTCGTCAAAGCATAGTTGAGGGAATGGGCTTACATATGCCATTTGGAGATGTGACAGAATCTTGTCGGGGATGGGCTTAAAGATGCCATCCAAGAATGTATATTGAATTGTATGTTATGGGTGAAAGAATGAGTATCAGAAAGGTATCCATGTCTGGAACGTCTCTGAACTGGGGTATGAATAAGCAATAGATTAGAATCCGTGTTTGGATCATCCGTAAACTGTTTTTATGAGCTGAATCTGAATAAGCGATAGATTAGCATCCGTGTCTGGAAGCATCCGTAAACTGTTTTCATGATCCTTAAATTTGAATAAGCAATAGATTAACATCCGTGTCTGGAAGCATCCGTAAACTGTTTTCATGAGTCGAATCTGAACAAGCGATAGATTAGCATCCGTGTCTGGAAGCATCCGTAAACTATTTTCAAGAGCCTATACTGGTAGCTTGTTAATCTTATCCTGAAAAGGGTAAAATATTAGCTGAAAAACAAAGTTATGTTGCATGAAATATATGATGCAATATATGTGTTTTATCAATGTTTATGATATATGAATACAATGTATGCGCATGTAAGCTGGTGAGCTGTCTTGCTGAGGAAAATAAATCCTGGATAGCTAGAGATAATAAAATATTTGACTGCTTCCGGGGAAGATAAATCCTGGACCACTGTTGAAGAGTATGTGTGTCTTCAAGCTTTGCTTAGAATACTTCTACCGGGGATTCCTGTTTTGTTGTTTGAGGAGAACTCCGCTGGGGAATATTTGAAAACTCTGTGAGGAATTGAGAATGAGAATCTTCATTCTGCTAGGGGAATTTGTGCTGAGGAGTCAAGAACGAGAATCTTCAATCTATAGGGGATTAAAAACTCTGACAAATTTATACTGAGAGTAAAGAAGGCTCTGGCAACTTCGTTGGAGAATCAAAGATGAGAATCTTGATTTTGTTGGGGAGTAAAAACTCTGTGGGGAAAAGCTTATTCCTGTTTGGAAGAAGTTCAGGAGTTTAGGTTGTATGCCACTTTGAGAATGAGAATCTTCATTCTGTCAGGAATATCAAGAATTCAGGTTGTATGCCACTTTGAGAATGAGAATCTTCATTATGTCGGGAATATCGGGAACTCGGGTTATATGCCACTTTGAGAATGAGAATCTTCATTCTGTCGGGAATATCAGGAGTTTGGGTGTATGCCAATCTTCTGAGTAAGCAAGAATGAGTATCTTCATTCAAGCGTTTGGGTCAGGAGGTTGGGAGTATGCCAATCTACTGGGGAAGCAAGAATGAGAATATTCATTCAAGCGTTTGGGTCAGGAGGTTAGGAGTATGCCAATCTTCTGGGTAAGCAAGAATGAGAATCTTCATTCAGGCGTTTGGGTTAGGAGGTTAGGAGTATGCCAATCTTCTGGGTAAGCAAGAATGAGAATCTTCATCCAGGCGTTTAGGTCAGGAGGTTGGGAGTATACCAATCTACTGGGGAAGCAAGAATGAGAATCTTCATTCAGGCGTTTGGGTCAGGAGGTTGGGAGTATGCCAATCTTCTGGGTAAGCAAGAATGAGAATTTTCATTCAGGCGTTTGGGTCAGGAGGTTGGGAGTATGCTAATCTACTGGGGAAGCAAGAATGAGAATCTTCATTCAGGAATTTAGGTCAGGAGGTTCGGAGTATGCCAATCTTCTGAGGTTTCAAGAATGAGAATCTTCATTCTATTAACAGTATTAGGAGCTTGGGAGTATGCCAATCTTCTGAGGTTTCAAAAATGAGAATCTTCATTCTGTTAACGGTTAACTGTTATCTGGTTGATCTCCAGGCTTCACATTGTTTTGTATTGCTATCTGGTCAACATCCAGGCTTCACGATACTTTACTTCTTATCTGGTCAACGTCCAGTCTTCAGAAGGAAATCAAATGGTTATCTGGTCGCCTCCGGTTTTCCCTTTGATTTTGGGGCCTACTAATATCCGGTTGAATCCGGGCTTCAAAGTAATTGGCCGAGTAAACTATTATTTGGTCAACATCCAAGTTTCACAGTATACTTTACTGTTATCTGGTCAACATCCAGGTTTCAGTGTTGTATTGCTATCTGGTCAACATCTAGGTTTCACAATACCTTACTTCCTATCTGGTCAACGTCTAGTCTTCAGAAGGATTTGCAAGGGATTCAACTATTTTCCGATCGATCTCCGGGCTTCAGTATAATCAAGGTATTATCTGGTTGAATCCAGGCTTTAAGATAACTTGCTGGGGGATTTGGAGAAACCGGATTATTTCTGCTATGGGTTGGTAGTTTCAACTACGCTGGGGATTGGTAGTTGGTAGTCTCATCTCCTCTGGGGGTGTTAATGACATGTTTATGTGTTGGCATTATGGAAATGGGTTTAAAGATACCATTCAAAGACGATAGTTGACGGAAAGTTTGAACTGGATTTGAACAGAGAAAGAATCAGAATAAACCATTGAGATATTTATTTGTTGAGAGATTTATCTGAAACAACAAAATCTGGAAGTGAATCATAATAAACCATTGAGAGGTTTATCTGAAACAACAAAATCTGGAAGTGAATCAGAATAAACCGTTGAGAGGTTTATCTGAAACAGCAAAATCTGGAAGTGAATCAAAATAAACCGTTGAGAGGCTTATCTGAAACAGCAAAATCTGGAAGTGAATCAGAAAAAACCATTGAGAGGTTTTTCTAAAACAACAAAATTTGGAAGTGAGTCAGAATAAATCGTTGAGAGGTTTATCTGAAATAGTAAAATCTGGAAGTGAATCAGAATAAACCGTTGAGAGGCTTATCTGAAATAGAAAAATCTGGAAGTGAATTAGAATAAACCATTGAGAGGTTTATCTGAAACAGTAAAATCTGGAAGTGAATCAGAATACACTGTTGAGAGGTTTATCTGAAACAGTAAAATCTGGAAGTGAATCAGAATAAACCGTTGAGAGGTTTATCTGAAACAACAAAATCTGGAATATCTTCAACTGGAATAAGAATTAGGGAGATCTTAGTGTCGATCTGACTGAGCCAGAGAAGGTCTTGAATTAACTTTGACTGGATAAGAATCAGAAAAATCTTAGAATCGATTTAACTGAGCCAGACGAAAGTCTTTGAATATCTTCAACAGATACCGGGGAAAATAAATCCTGGACTATTGTTGAAGGGGAAAGTTGAATGAACTATTATCTGGTCGTGGTCCAGGCTTCATAGCTTGAATCTTGTAAGAATTTGACTACATCTTTCTTGAAAGGTAAAGGTTAGTTGCATGACATATATCAAACAATGTTGCTCCCAAAATAAATGAGATTGCATTGTATGGTATCCTGATGTACGGATGTGCAATTTTTTCAAGACGACCTCTCGTTGGGTAAAATAAATCCTGAACTGGTGATGGAGAAAAGAGTTGAATTCTTCGTTTCCGATAGTGAAAAATATGGCGATTTCAATGGGAAAAATTTTTCAGGAATTTTTGAGGTCGCCTTAGCTGGAGAAGAGGTTATCAAAGATTGAAACTCTGGCTGGGAGTCCTCTTATGAGAAGGACTTTGGAGAGATTTGTCACTGCCCTAAGTAGCGAGCGTTTATGGCTTCACCAGGAAATGTTCGACTGTATGCAACCCTTGGTTGGGATTGACGTTCAATTCCCTAAGTGACGGAGACTTGCCCCTGGCTATTCTGTACTTGAGAGATTTCTTGAAATCTTGACTGGACTGCCCCAGGTTAACTGTACTTTGAGAGATTTCTCGAAAACTTCACTGGACTGCCCCAGGTTTATTGGAAAATTCCATGTTATGTCCCCTTTTGTTGATAGGAGATTTTTGCAACGGAAGTGTCATCCCACTTGAAGTGATTTTCTTCACTGAGAGAGCTTTCTTTCATCGGAACATTCACTGTGTGAATTTCTTTGCTGTCAAACAAATAGCCATATGCAAACAACAATATTCAAACAATGCAAAATTTATGCTTGTCTTGAAATTTTGAAAAGTGCGTTTTTTAGCAGAAAACTTTTTGTAAGAAAAATTCAACTCAAGATTTAGAGCAAAGCCTTACAGGAGTCAGGATACCTTTTGTAACAGTATGCTTTCGAACTAACCCATGCTTCAATTAGGACTTTTGAAGGCTTGTAACGTGGCTTGGTTCATGGTTTAAGAAACAAAGGATAAAGGCTCAAAGTATATTTGTACCCACCCGCTCTTCGTGATGTTCTTCAATCCTAAACTCAGTTAATTGTGCGTTTGAACTCCAAATGAATCTGGAACGACGTTTTGGTGATGGTTCACACAAGTTGAATTTGTTGGAAGGCAGTCATTTTTTGCAACATTTTTCATGTTGTTGAGGATTTGTAGTGACCTCTTTCTTTTGATTTGTTATCCCTAATTTTTGCCTGACTGTTCTTATTTTCGAGATTACAGTCAGCGGGATGCCCCAGCTTTCTTAAGCCTCCTTTATAGATTTTGTCTCAGTGGGCTCTTCTTTTTTGAGAGATAATGACTTCCTATTAGATAACGAACCATCACTGTCTTTTGATTCCCAAGGAATGTTTTTGATGTCGTTCATCGTATTACAGGATGAGAGTTTACGACTTTAACACGCATTTGAATTAACTGAGAGACTACCCTGCCCCGGGTTTGATTAAAGGTTTCAATTTGTGTTAAAACAGAAAACTTCTACTTCTTTGGCTCGAAGGGTTTGACTAGGGATTATCTTCCTTATAACTCCAGTGTTTAGGATTTGAAAGAAACACATGTACATCGTCAGCAAGGTCTGTCCAAAAGCATACTGTATGAGATTATGGCATTGTTTTCGTCATCCTCCCTCTAAAGGCTTGTAACTTTTAGCAAGAGTTAAATGTCATCAAGAAAGTAGAAAGCATAGTTCAAGTATAGTGAAAACGAATGGATGAATTCAAAACAAACATATGCAATGCATTAATGAAACATAGTTTGACATCAATAGATAATTGTTTGAATAACAAAAGAAATTACAACTTGAAAATTCAAATGAAACCAAAGCCTCTTAGTCTGAACTTGTCACTTTAGGTGGAGAACCCTCAGCGGAAGATTTTCATCTGACCATCTTGTGTGAATTCCAGCGTTATTTCTTTAACCAGATCTTGAATTTTGTTTCTCAATGTCCAAAAGCCATCGGTGTCATGCCCAGGACTGTTGGAATGGTACGCACATCTCGCATTTGGATTGTACCCTGGGGAGGCTGTTTTGGGACACCGAGGGGGGTCCCTTAATACAATCAGTTGGACTTCCAACAAGAGTTGCAGCACTTGGGATAATGGCATGTTAATCTCAGTGAAGTGCTTTTCCGATGTATTTTGCTTACGCCGATTACCCTGTTGATGTTGGTGAGGTGATTGTTGGGCTTGTGACCCTGAAGCAAACTGGGGAGACTTTCCCTTGGCTTCTTGTCTCAAGGGAGGCTGAATGATGACTTGATCCTCAACCCTAGTTGTTTGCCCCACTTGGTTACATCTATCTTGATGTAGTTTGTGGATGAGGACCTTTAGCTCCTCTTGTCCTTGAGCCAGGTTTTGAATAAGAGCCATCTGGCCCACCAGTTGTCCCATCATCTGAATTCTCATTGTTGCCATCTCAATTTGTAGCCCTTCCAATTGATCATTCCTGATGCACCCTGGATTCCCTAGGACCATGCCCCTTGTGAGGAGAGCTTTCACTTCTTCCTGCCCCTTGGATAGGTTCAAGAACATCTCTTGAAGTTGAGCATTTTGAGCCTGGATATCTTTGATAGTCCTCTCTAGAGCCATCTCTACTGAAATAAATAGTAGGAAAATAAGGAGACCTGAAAAGGGGAAATCTGTCATGATACGATGCATGATATGTGGATGCATGTTTTCAAGGATCCCGCGGGGTAAACACAAGAAAATGTTAGAGGTTGAACTTCGATCAACATCTTTGATTTGAGAACTTTGTATTGGTGGATGTCTTTCCGCGAGAATCAAGCTCACCATGTCAAGTGGGTCATAGCCCTCGATTCAAGTTGTTGTACTTGATCTTTGACGGCGTTTGTTTAGAGGAAAATGAATCCTCTTGCCCTTTGGTAGACGTCTGGTTCAACGTGACCCTGCATCAAAGACCCTCGAGATCCTTTAAATGGTTATTGAAAATGCTATGGTATGACGTTATGATGTTATGTACAAGTATGCAAAAGTAAGCAAGTTATATACAAACAGTCATATTCACCCAAAGCAGACAAGTCCTTAAGTTTAGGCTTGCATGGAGTTTGTAGGTAAGTACCCTCTTGAAGTTAGTTGGCTCAACCTGTCCTAGATATAGTAATCGAGTTCTAAGGAGCTCAGAATCACCGGATTATTTTCTGTGTTCATTGTTTCAGTTTAGCCACTTTACTGGCGACCAAAATATTCCAAGAAAACAATCCTCAATGAGTGTAGTATCGGGTATCTACCAACTTCGAACTGCACCAAAGCCGGTCATCTCACTACCCTTAATAAGGCCAAGATGGTCAAGTAAGGTTCTAAGGTCAGTTGATGCTTCGGGACACCACGCGGCGGCCCCGTACTCTCCTTGATTCAACTTAAGGGTTACCGGTACCAACCAATGTGCCACATCAACGTAGCTACTGTTTCAACCATGTCGGTATACCCTGCACAGTTCACTCACAGTTTATTGCTACTTACCTAAAAGGTGCCCCCAAATCCGGGTGTAGGATTTAAAACAAACCCAAGCAAGGAACCCAAAAAGTAAAGCATACAAATCAAGCAAGATAAGCATGTAAAGGTGATCTAAAACGCTAAGGTAACCCCACTTTTGGAATTTTCCCCAGCAGAGTCGCCAGTTCTGTGATACGGTGGGAGAACTGACTTGAGGTTTTGCGTTTTGTGTTCGCAAATATTTCGGTTTAGCAAGAGTCGCCACCGACTTTTTATTTTATCCAAAGGAAAGGTCAAAAACCCCAAGAAAGACCTTTGAGATTTTTTATTGGGTTCGGGGGGTAGATTATGAAAAGGGAAGGTGCAAGCACCCTTTTCATCCATGGTTATCCATGGGCTCTTAGTTACTTGTTTAGATCACTTGATTTTGCTTTTCAATTGTTTGAAATGGTGCTTTGTGTGTGGTTTTTGAAAATGCTTTTGAAAAAGAGGCCTTGTCTAGGCAACCTTTGTAATGATTCTTGTTTGAATATATACAAAGGTGTTTGTCTTTTGAAAAGATATTTCAATGTTTGAAAGTTTGTTTTTGGGAAATGTTTTGAAATTGTGGTGTGAGGTGTGTTTGAAAATAGCAAGGAGGGTTTGCAAGTTTTGATCAAGTAACTAAGAGTTGTCTACCCTATTTTACTCAAAGATCTTTCCTACACATTTTTAACCCTTTTGACAGTGTTGTTTTACCATTGTATTTGGTAAACAACCTTGTGTTTGGATGTTAAACGGGACAGGCGCGGGTCATCATATTGACCATGATAGCAATTGTGTTAAGTATCTTTAGCAAATTTTCCGAGGGACTAGATCATTTTGTTTAGGCAACCAAGATAGCGTCATCGAGGGACTATGATCTTTTGTTTTGTTTTTGTTTTTCCAAGATACTCAACATGCATAACATGGTCATTTTAAAGGCAACAAGTGTGCATTGTGTATTGATTTCAAGTTGTTTATTCTTGGATTAGGTCATCTAGCGATTGATTTGTGAATCTTGCCATACACGCCTAATTATTATACAGTATATTGAAAGCAATAAATTGCGTGAATTAAAAGTCTAAGTTATTACAAAAGTATCCGGGAATGGGGGTACAATTATTACAAATGGGGATGAATCTCATAAGAATAGTAAAGTCCGAATATTACAACCAAATCGAATTGTCGCGATTCAATGTGAAGCTATAACAAATGAAGAAATCAATAATATTATGAAATGCATGTATTTATTAAAAAGAGATAAATAAACTCTATTCAAAAAAATTAAGAATTATTATTATTCTTTTTTGTATTTTATTAATTATGTAAATAAAAAGTTTAAAGGAAGAAAATTTAATTAAACAAAATTTTATTATTTTTGTATTTTTATTAATCACTAAAAAAGGGTTTAAAGAAAACAAAATTAATTAAATCAATTTAAATGCTTTTTGGTATTTTATCAAATGAAACAAGATTAATTAATAAAAGAAAATAAAACTAATTTAAAAAAATCAAAATTTTAATATACTATTAGTGTTATTATTAACTAAAAAGAAAACAAATTAAAATTAGAACAAATGGGTTTTAGGGTTTATGGAGGTTAGGCCCAAAACAAAAATAAAAGAAGAGGTAAGGGTCACAATGGAAAGGAGGGGGTGTTAGCAATTGTTATGGGCTTTGGTTAGGGGTGGACAGGCCCAATGCATTTGTTTGTAACATTTTGTTAGAGTTTTCAGAAATTAGGGTTTGTGGCTTTTGCTTCACAGCGGCGCCGTTTGTCTTCGTTTTCTCTTCATCTTTCTCAGCCTCACTCAAACATTCTGATTTTCTCCTCCGTTCAAGCCGCCGGAGCGCTGTCTCTCACTCTTTAACCTCTTCCTAACGATCCATGGCCTTGTTTAAACAGTATGATTCGTCTTTGTTTGATTTAACATTTTTCAGTTTAGATTTGCTTGCTTTGTTCATGTTTAATTTGTTTAACCTATTGAATCATGTATCTAAGATGCAGCAAAGGGATTTGAAGAGAAGTATACCTGTAAGATTTTCTGGAAAAATGGAGAGGAAAGAGGTTGGACTGGCGGCGCTCTCTTGGTGGCTAGACACGAGGGGAAGAGATGATGACGGTAATGTTTCTGAAACTTGTGATTGTTGGTAGTTGATGATGAAGATTGCTTCTGAAACTTGTGATGATTATTGCTTCTAAAACTTGTGATGATTATCGCTTCTCTTCTCTCTTTGAACTATGATGATGCTTGCTGCTTCTGACTCTTTGAATACTGATTATTGAAACTGAAACTTTGATTTTTGTAAGTTTGTTAATGATGGTTTCTGAAACTTTTGATTGTGATTGCTTCTCTGAAACTTTGATGATGATTTGTTTCTTTTTGTTGAAGATTTGTTTGAAAACTCTTCTGACTTTGATTTGTTGGTTTTGTTGATGATGATTTCGCCTCTGAAACTGATTGTTGATAGTTTTTGTTGGATAATTGTAGTTCTGAAACTTTTATTCTGCAAAATGAAAGTTTGGTTGATGGTGATTGTAGTTTGGGATTGAGTTGGAAGTTTTGGAAACTTGGGAAGTTTGGTTCTTGGCTATGATGATGCTTCTGTTGAAGGTTTTTGATTGATTGTGTAGTTTGGTATGATTTTGTTATTGGTAGGGAGTTGTGAAACTGTTGTGCTGTTTGGAACTGTTATGAGGGCTTTTGAGTTTGTTGCAGTTTCAGGCTTGTTTGAAACTATTATGCAGGTTGCGGTTTGTTTGCAGTTTCAGGCTGTTGGCTTGGAATTTTGTGGTTTTAAAAACTGTTACAGGTTTTTATTGCTTGATAACAGGTTGGGAGTTTTGTGAAATGTTTTGCACAGGTTTTTTGTGATTTCTGTTTTAGTTTTTGGCTATGCAGTTTGGCTATGTAGTTTGGCAAGCTTTTGCAGGTTTTTTGGTGATTTGAAACTGTTATACAGTTTGGACAATGGTTATGTTGGTTGTGGTTTGTTGGTTCACATGGTTTTGTGATTTGTGAATGTTGTTGGCCTGTTTGCTTGGTTTGGGAACTTGTTAACAGGTTTGTAGGTTTAGAAATATGCATATTTTGGTTCTGCAAGTTTTTGTTGTGCAGGTTTTGGAAGTTTTATAACAGGTTTGGGATCTGGTAGTTTCAGGCTTGTTGCTTGAAACTGTGATGTAGTGTTTTGGAGATTGTTGCTGTTTTTTGACAAAATGCTCTCTCTTTTGAAATTGTTATGCAGTTTGGAGTTTGTGGTTTGAACTGCTAGATGTTTTTTTTCTGGTTGTGCAGTTTTGGTTTGATATATTTGGGAACTGCAGGTTTGTTACAGTTTTGCAAGCTTGGCCGTGTGTTTTGAACTGCTTGAAATTGTTAAAGGTTTTACAGGTTTTGGGAGAGTTGTGCAGGTTTTGACAAAATGTTCTCCTCTTGACTTTGTGCTTCTTTCATGTGAGCACAACATGGGTAATGACAAAGCAGAGGAAGCAGAAGACTTTGAGCATGGGAGAAATGGAGCAATGGAAGCTTAGGCTTAGATTAGTAATCTAGAGAGATTTTCCATTAGTTGTAATCATTTATTTTTCAATAACTATAAGTTGTAAAAACCTAAAGCATATGAATAATAATTTATCTTTGTATCAACATCTGAAATAAATGAAAAATATTTGTGAGACAATCTGATATCCAATAAAATTCTCTATTGTCCAATATCTTGCAATTCTTTCTTT
This sequence comes from Vicia faba, assembly GCA_948472305.1. Classification (NCBI taxonomy): domain Eukaryota; kingdom Viridiplantae; phylum Streptophyta; class Magnoliopsida; order Fabales; family Fabaceae; genus Vicia; species Vicia faba. The sequence goes on from OX451735.1 coordinate 300,465,019, forward strand.
GCATCTTCACTTAATCCTTTAAGATTCTCAGATCAAAATAATTGAAATTGCATTCCAACAATTCTAATACAGATAACTTGAACTTTAAGTAATCCAATAACTTTGTAGTCTCGTAACCTTGCAACAGCATTCCAATCAAAATACGCACTGTGCATTCCAATAAACAAACAAAAGTTTCATTCCATTAACAAGCGAAGGTCTTAACAGACGCACATCATCTGGTTAACCTGGATCAGACAAAACCTGAATATTCCTCTTATCTCTTATCTCTTATCTCTTATCCCAGATAAACAAGCCTTGAGAACAACCAGTAACCTTTCAGCAAACTCGAAAAAGTGTGAAAGCATGTGACAGTTAATTTGAATTTATGAGAAATGCGAGAGAAACCCTAATTCTTGATCTACTGCCAAAGAAAAGTCTGTCTGATCGATTCCTGAGCCAATTTGGAGAAAACCCTAGGGTTGTGATTTCTTGTGAAAAATGGGAGGGCAAATTTTGGGGTACAACAGCTGCCCCTGTTCAATCTTCTTGAACCTGAAGAGTTAGATTGGCGAGTTTGTCGTTTGCGACTCGGAGGTAAAAGATGATTGGACACTAGAGTTCCCATAAATTTGCACTCGTCAAAGCATAGTTGAGGGAATGGGCTTACATATGCCATTTAGAGATGTGACAGAATCTTGTCGGGGATGGGCTTAAAGATGCCATCCAAGAATGTATATTGAATTGTATGTTATGGGTGAAAGAATGAGTATCAGAAAGGTATCCATGTCTGTAACGTCTCTGAACTGGGGTCTGAATAAGCAATAGATTAGAATTCGTATTTGGAGCATCCGTAAACTGTTTTTATAAGCTGAATCTGAATAAGCAATAGATTAGCATCCGTGTCTGGAAGCATCCGTAAACTGTTTTCATGATCCTTAAATTTGAATAAACAATAGATTAACATCCGTGTCTGGAAGCATCTGTAAATTGTTTTCATGAGCCGAATCTAAACAAGCGATAGATTAGCATCCGTGTCTGGAAGCATCCGTAAACTATTTTCAAGAGCCTATACTGGTAGCTTGTTAATCTTATCCTGAAAAGGGTAAAATATTAGCTGAAAAACAAAGTTATGTTGCATGAAATATATGATGCAATATATGTGTTTTATCAATGTTTATGATATATGAATGCAATGTATGCGCATGTAAGCCGGTGAGCTGTCTTGCTGAGGAAAATAAATCCTGGATAGCTGGAGATAATAAAATCTTTGACTGCTTCCGGGGAAGATAAATCCTGGACCAATGTTGAAGAGTATGTGTGTCTTCAAGCTTTGCTTAGAATACTTCTACCGGGGATTCCTGTTTTGTTGTTTGAGGAGAACTCCGCTGGGGAATATTTGAAAACTCTGTGAGGAATTGAGAATGAGAATCTTCATTCTGCTAGGGGAATTTATGCTGAGGAGTCAAGAACGAGAATCTTCAATCTATAGGGGATTAAAAAATCTGACAAATTTATACTGAGAGTAAAGAAGGCTCTGGCAACTTCGTTGGAGAATCAAAGATGAGAATCTTGATTTTGTTGGGGAGTAAAAACTCTGAGGGGAAAAGCTTATTCCTGTTTGGAAGAAGTTCAGGAGTTTAGGTTGTATGCCACTTTGAGAATGAGAATCTTCATTCTGTCAGGAATATCAAGATTTCGGGTTGTATGCCACTTTGAGAATGAGAATCTTCATTCTGTAGGGAATATCAGGAACTCGGGTTATATGCCACTTTGAGAATAAGAATCTTCATTCTGTCGGGAATATCAGGAGTTCGGGTGTATGTCAATCTTCTGAGTAAGCAAGAATGAGAATCTTCATTCAGGCGTTTGGGTCAGGAGGTTGGGAGTATGCCAATCTACTGGGGAAGCAAGAATGAGAATCTTCATTCAGGCGTTTGGGTCAGGAGGTTAGGAGTATGCCAATCTTCTGGGTAAGCAAGAATGAGAATCTTCATTCAGTCGTTTGGGTCAGGAGGTTGGGAGTATGCCAATCTACTGGGGAAGCAAGAATGAGAATCTTCATTCAGGCGTTTGGGTCAGGAGGTTGGGAGTATGCCAATATTCTGGGTAAGCAAGAATGAGAATCTTCATTCTGGCGTTTGGGTCAGGAGGTTGGGAGTATGCCAATCTTCTGGGTAAGCAAGAATGAGAATCTTCATTCTGGCGTTTGGGTCAGGAGGTTGAGAGTATGCCAATCTACTGGGGAAGCAAGAATGAGAATCTTCATTCAGGAATTTGGGTCAGGAGGTTAGGAGTATGCCAATCTTCTGAGGTTTCAAGAATGAGAATCTTCATTCTGTTAACGGTATCAGGAGCTTGGGAGTATGCCAATCTTTTGAGGTTTCAAAAATGAGAATCTTCATTCTGTTAACGGTTAACTGTTATCCGGTTGATCTCCAGGCTTCAGTGTTTTGTATTGCTATCTGGTCAATGTCCAGGCTTCATGATACTTTACTTCTTATCTGGTCAACGTCCAGTCTTCAGAAGGAAATCAAATGGTTATCCGGTCGCCTCCCGTTTTCCCTTTGATTTTGGGGCCTACTAATATCCGGTTGAATCAAGGCTTCAAAGTAACTGGCCGAGTAAACTGTTATTTGGTCAACATCCAAGTTTCACAGTATACTTTACTGTTATCTGGTCAACATCCAGGTTTCAGTGTTGTATTTCTATCTGGTCAACATCCAGGTTTCACAATACCTTACTTCCTATCTGTTCAACGTCCATTCTTCAGAAGGATTTGCAGGGGATTCAACTATTTTTCGGTCGATCTCCGGGCTTCAGTATAATCAAGGTATCATCTGGTCGAATCCAGGCTTTAAGATAACTTGCTGGGGGATTTGGAGAAACCGGATTATTTCTGCTATGGGTTGGTAGTTTCAACTACGTTGGGGATTGGTAGTTGGTAGTCTCATCTCCTCTGGGGGTGTTAATGACATGTTGATGTGTTGGCATTATGGAAATGGGTTTAAAGATACCATTCAAAGACGATAGTTGACGGAAATTTTGAACTGGATCTGAACAGAGAAAGAATCAGAATAAACCGTTGAGATATTTATCTGTTGAGAGATTTTATCTGAAACAGCAAAATCTGGAAGTGAATCAGAGTAAACCGATGATAGATTTATCTGAAACAGCAAAACCTGGAAGTGAATCAGAATAAACCGTTGACAGGTTTATCTGAAACAGCAAAATTTGGAAGTGAATCAGAATAAACCGTTGAGAGGTTTATCTGAAACAGCAAAATTTGGGAGTGAATCAAAATAAACCGTTGAGAGGCTTATCTGAAACAACAAAATCTGGAAGTGAATCAGAATAAACCGTTGAGAGGTTTATCTGAAACAGCAAAATCTGGAAGTGAATCAGAATAAACCGTTGAGAGGTTTATCTGAAACAGTAAAATCTGGAAGTGAATCAGAATAAACCGTTGAGAGCTTTATCTGAAACAGCATAATCTGGAAGTGAATCAGAATAAACCGTTGAGAGGTTTATCTGAAACAGTAAAATCTGGAAGTGAATCAGAATAAACCGTTGAGAGGTTTATCTGAAACAGTAAAATCTGGAAGTGAATCAGAATAAACCGTTGAGAGGTTTATCTGAAACAGCAAAATCTGGAATATCTTCAACTGGAATAAGAATCAGGGAGATCTTAGTGTCAATCTGACTGAGCCAGAGAAGGTATTGAATTAACTTTGACTGGATAAGAATCAGAAAAATCTTAGAATCGATTTAACTGAGCCAGACGAAAGTCTTTGAATATCTTCAACAGATACCGGGGAAAATAAATCCTGGACTGTTGTTAAAGGGGAAAGTTGAATGAACTATTATCTGGTCGTGGTCCAGGCTTCATAGCTTGAATCTTGTAAGAATTTGACTGCATCTTTCTTGAAAGGTAAAGGTTAGTTGCATGACATATATCAAACAATGTTTCTCCCAAAATAAATGAGATTGCATTGTATGGTATCCTGATGTACGGATGTGTAATGTTTTCAAGACGACCTCTCGTTGGGGAAAATAAATCCTGAACTGGTGATGGAGAAAAGATTTGAATTCTTCGTTACTGATAGTGAAAAATCTGGAAATTTCAATGGGAAAATGATTCAGGAATTTTTGAGGTCTCCTTAGCTGGAGAAGAGGTTATCAAAGATTGAAACTCTGGCTGGGAGTCCTCTTATGAGAAGGACTTTGGAGAGATTTGTCATTGCCCCAAGTAGCGAGTGTTTATGGCTTCACCAGGAAATGTTCGACTGTATGCAACCCTTGGTTGGGATTGACGTTCAATGCCCTAAGTGACAGTGACGGAGACTTCCCCCTGGCTATTCTGTACTTGAGAGATTTCTTGAAATCTTGACTGGACTGCCCCAGGTTAACTGTACTTTGAGAGATTTCTCGAAATCTTGACTGGACTGCCCCAGGTTTATTGGATAATGCCATGTTATGTCCCCTTTTGTTGATAGGAGATTTTTGCAACGGAAGTTTCATCCCACTTGAAGTGATTTTCTTCACTGAGAGAGCTTTCTTTCATCGGAACATTCACTGTGTGAATTTCTTTGTTGTCAAACAAATAGCCATATACAAAAAACAATATTCAAACAATGCAAAATTTATGCTTGTCTTGAAATTTTGAAAAGTGCATTTTTTAGCAGAAAACTTTTTGTAAGAAAAATTCAACTCAAGATTTAGAGCAAAGCCTTACAGGAGTCAGGATACCTTTTGTAACAGTATGCTTTCGAACTAACCCATGCTTCAATTAGGACTTTTGAAGGGTTGTAACGTGGCTTGGTTCACGGTTTAAGAAACAAAGGATAAAGGCTCAAAGTATATTTGTACCCACCCGCTCTTCGTGATATTCTTCAATCCTAAACTCAGTTAATTGTGTGTTTGAACTTCAAATGAATCTGGAACGACATTTTGGTGATGGTTCACACAAGTTGAATTTGTTGGAAGGCAGTCATTTTTTGCAACGTTTTTCATGTTGTTGATGATTTGTAGTGACCTCTTTCTTTTGATTTGTTATCCCTAATTTTTGCCTGACTGTTCTTATTTTCGAGATTACAGTCAGCGGGATGCCCCAGCTTTCTTAAGCCTCCTTTGTAGGTTTATGCTCAGTGGGATTTTATTTTTTGAGAGATAATGACTGCCTATGAGATAAAGAACCATCACTGTCTTTTGATTCCCAAGGAATGTTTTTGATGTCGTTCATCGTATTACAGGATGAGAGTTTGCGACTTTAACACGCAATTGAATTAACTGAGAGACTACCTTGCCCCGGGTTTGATTAAAGATTTCAATTTGTGTTAAAATAGAAAACTTTTACTTCTTTGGCTCGAAGGGGTTAACTAGGGATTATCTTCCTTATAACTCCAGTGTTTAGGATTTGAAAGAAACGCCTGTACATCGTCAGCAAGGTCTGTCCAAAAGCATACTGTATGAGATTATGGCATTGTTTTCGTCATCCTCCCTCTAAAGACTTGTAACTTTTAGCAAGAGTTAAATGTCATCAAGAAAGTAGAAAGCATAGTTCAAGTATAATGAAAACGAATGGATGAATTCAAAACAAACATATGCAATGCATTAATGAAACATAGTTTGACATTAATAGATAATTGTTTGAATAACAAAAGAAATTACAACTTGAAAATTCAAATGAAACCAAAGCCTCTTAGTCTGAACTTGTCACTTTAGGTGGAGAACCCTCAGCGGAAGATTTTCATCTGACCATCTTCTGTGAATTCCAGCGTTGTTTCTTTAAGCAGATCTTGGATTTTGTTTCTCAATATCCAACAGCCATCAGTGTCATGCCCATGACTGTTGGAATGGTACGCACATCTCACATTTGGATTGTACCTCGGGGAGGCTGTTTTGGGACACCGAGGGGGGTCCCTTAATACAATCAGTTGGACTTCCAACAAGCGTTGCAGCACTTGGGATAATGGCATGTTAATCTCAGTGAAGTGCTTTTCCGATGTATTTTGGTTACGCCAATTACCCTGTTAATGTTGGTGAGGTGATTGTTGGGCTTATGACCCTGAAGCAAACTGGGGAGACTTTCCCTTGGCTTCTTGTCTCAAGGGAGGCTGAATGATGACTTGATCCTCAACCCCAGTTGTTTGCCCCAATTGGTTACATCTATCTTGATGCAGTTTGTTGGTGAGGACCTTTAGCTCCTCTTGTCCTTGAGCCAGGTTTTGAATAAGATCCATCTGGCCCACCAGTTGTCCCATCATCTGAATTCTCATTGTTTCCATCTCAATCTGTAGCCCTTCCAATTGATCATTCCTGGTGCCCCCTGGATTCCCTAGGACCATGCCCCTTGTGAGGAGAGCTTTCACTTCTTCCTGCCCCTTGGATAGGTTCAAGAACATCTCTTGAAGTTGAGCATTTTGAGCCTGGATATCTTTGATAGTCCTCTCTAGAGCCATCTCTACTGAAATAAACAGTAGGAAAATAAGGAGACTTGAAAAGAGGAAACCTGTCATGATACGATGCATGATATGTGGATGCATGTTTTCAAGGATCTCGCGGGGTAAACACAAGAAAATGTTAGAGGTTGAACTTCGATCAACATCTTTGATTCGAGAACTTTGTATTGGTGGATGTCTTTCCACGAGAATCAAGCTCACCATGTCAAGTGGGTCATAGCCCTCGATTCAAGTTGTTGTACTTGATCTTTGACGGTGTTTGTTTAGAGGAAAATGAATCCTCTTGCCCTTTGGTAGACGTCTGGTTCAACGTGACCCTGCATCGAAGACCCTCGAGATCCTTGAAATGGTTATTGAAAATGCTATGGTATGACGTTATGATGTTATGTACAAGTATGTAAAAGTAAGCAAGTTATATACAAACAGTCATATTCACCCAAAGCAGACAAGTCCTTAAGTTTAGGCTTGCATGGAGTTTGTAGGTAAGTACCCTCTTGAAGTTAGTTGGCTCAACCTGTCCTAGATATAGTAACCGGGTTCTAAGCAGCTCAATATCACCGGATTATTTTATGTGTTCATTGTTTCAGTTTAGCCACTTTACTGGTGACCGAAATATTCCAAGAAAACAATCCTCAATAAGTGTAGTATCGGGTATCTACCAACTTCAGACTGCACCAAAGTCGGTCATCTCACTACCCCTAATAAGGCCAAGATGGTCAAGTAAGGTTCTAAAGTCAGTTGATGCTTCACAACACCACGCGGCGGCCCTGTACTCTCCTTGATTCAACTCAAGGGTTACCGGTACCAACCAATGTGCCACATCAACGTAGCTATTGTTTCAACCATGTTGGTATACCCCGCACAGTTCCCTCACAGTTTATTGCTACTTACCTAAAAGGTGCCCCCAAATTCGGGTGTAGGATTTAAAACAAACCCAAGCAAGGAACCAAAAAAGTAAAGCATACAAATCAAGCAAGATAAGCATGTAAAGGTGATCTAAAACGCTAAGGTAACCCCACTTTTGGAATTTTCCTCAGCAGAGTCGCCAGTTTTGTGATACGGTGGGAGAACTGACTTGAGGTTTTGCGTTTTGTGTTCGCAAATATTTCGGTTTAGCAAGAGTCGCCACCGACTTTTTATTTTATCCAAAGGAAAGGTCAAAAACCCCAGGAAAGACCTTTGAGATTTTTTCTTGGGTTCGGGGGGTAGATTATGAAAAGGGAAGGTGCAAGCACCCTTTTCATCCATGGTTATCCATGGGCTCTTAGTTACTTGTTTAGATCACTTGATTTTGCTTTTCAATTGTTTGAAATGGTGCTTTGTGTGTGGTTTTTGAAAATGCTTTTGAAAAAGAGGCCTTCTATAGGCAACCTTTGTAATGATTCTTGCTTGAATATATACAAAGGTGTTTGTCTTTTGAAAAGATATTTCAATGTTTGAAAGTTTGTTTTTGGGAAATGTTTTGAAATTGTGTTGTGAGGTGTGTTTGAAAATAGCAAGGAGGGTTTGCAAGTTTTGATCAAGTAACTAAGAGTTGTCTACCCTATTTTACTCAAAGATCTTTCCTACACATTTTTAACCCTTTTGACAGTGTTGTTTTACCATTGTATCTGGTAAACAACCTTGTGTTTGGATGTTAAACGGGACAGGCACGGGTCATCGTATTGACCATGATAGCAATTGTGTTAAGTATCTTTAGCAAATTTTCCGAGGGACTAGATCATTTTGTTTAGGCAACCAAGATAGCGTCATCGAGGGACTATGATCTTTTGTTTTGTTTTTGTTTTGCCAAGATACTCAACATGCATAACATGGCCATTTTAAAGGCAACAAGTGTGCATTGTGTATTGATTTCAAGTTGTTTATTCTTGGATTAGGTCATCTAGCGATTGATTTGTGAATCTTGCCATACACGCCTAATTACTATACAGTATATTGAAAGCAATAAATTGCGGGAATTAAAAGTCTAAGTTATTACAAAAGTATCTGGGAATGGGGGTACAATTATTACAAATGGGGATGAATCTCATAAGAATAGTAAAGTCCGAATATTACAACCAAATCGAATTGTCGCGATTCAATGCGAAGCTATAACAAATGAAGAAATCAATAATATTATGAAATGCATGTATTTATTAAAAAGAGATAAATAAACTCTATTCAAAAAAATTAAGAATTATTTTTTTTTTTGTATTTTATTAATTATGTAAATAAAAAGTTTAAAGGAAGAAAATTTAATTAAACAAAATTTTATTATTTTTGTATTTTTATTAATCACTAAAAAAGGGTTTAAAGAAAACAAAATTAATTAATCAATTTAAATGCTTTTTGTTATTTTATCAAATGAAACAAGATTAATTAATAAAAGAAGAAAATAAAACTAATTTAAAAAAAATCAAAATTTTAATATATTATTTGTGTTATTATTAACTAAAAAGAAAACAAATTAAAATTAGAACAAATGGGTTTTAAGGTTTATGGAGGTTAGGCCCAAAACAAAAATAAAAGAAGAGGTAAGGGTCAGAATGGAAGGGAGGGGGTGTTAGCAATTGTTATGGGCTTTGGTTGGGGGCGGACAGGCCCAATGCATTTGTTTGTAACATTTTGTTAGAGTTTTCAGAAATTAGGGTTTGTGGCTTTTGCTTCACAGCGGCGCCGTTTGTCTTCGTTTTCTCTTCATCTTTCTCAGCCTCACTCAAACATTCTGATCTTCTCCTCCGTTCAAGCCGTCGGAGCGTTGTCTCTCACTCTCTAACATCTTCCTAATGATCCATGGCCTTGTTTAAACGGTATGATTCGTCTTTGTTTGATTTAACATTTTTCAGTTTAGATTTGCTTGCTTTGTTCATGTCTAATTTGTTTAACCTATTGAATCATGTATCTAAGATGCAGCAAAGGGATTTGAAGAGAAGTATACCTGTAAGATTTTATGGAAAAATGGAGAGGAAAGAGGTTGGACTGGCGGCGCTCTCTTGGTGGCTAGACACGAGGGGAAGAGATGATGACGGTAATGTTTCTGAAACTTGTGATTGTTGGTAGTTGATGATGAAAATTGCTTCTGAAACTTGTGATGATTATCGCTTCTGATACTTGTGATGATTATCGCTTCTCTTCTCTCTTTGAACTATGACGATGCTTGCTGCTTCTGACTCTTTGAATACTGATTATTGAAGCTGAAACTTTGATGTTTGTAAGTTTGTTGATGATGGTTTCTGAAACTTTTGATTGTTATTGCTTCTCTGAAACTTTGATGATGATTTGTGGCTTTTTGTTGAAGATTTGTTTGAAAACTCTTCTGACTTTGATTTGTTGGTTTTGTTGATGATGATTTCGCCTCTGAAACTGATTGTTGATAGTTTTTGTTGGATAATTATAGTTCTGAAACTTTTATTCTGCAAAATGAAAGTTTGGTTGATGGTGATTGTAGTTTGGTATTGAGTTGGAAGTTTTGGAAACTTAGGAAGTTTGGTTCTTGGCTATGATGATGCTTCTGTTGAAGGTTTTTGATTGATTGTGTAGTTTGGTATGATTTTGTTGTTGGTAGGGAGTTGTGAAACTGTTGTGCTGTTTGGAACTGTTATGAGGGCTTTTTGAGTTTGTTGCAGTTTCAGGCTTGTTTGAAACTATTATGCAGGTTGCGGTTTGTTTGCAGTTTCAGGCTTTGGCTTGGAATTTTGTGGTTTTAAAAACTATTACAGGTTTTTATTGCTTGATAATAAGTTGGGAGTTTTGTGAAATGTTTTGCACAGGTTTTTTGTGATTTCTATTTTATTTTTTGGCTATGCAGTTTGGCTATGTAGTTTGGCAAGCTTTTGCAGGTTTTTTTGGTGATTTGAAACTGTTATACCGTTTGGACAATGGTTTTGCTGGTTGTGGTTTGTTGGTTCACAAGGTTTTGTGATTTGTGAATGTTGTTGGCCTGTTTGCTTGGTTTGGGAACTTGTTAACAGGTTTGTAAGTTTAGAAATGTGCATATTTTGGTTCTGCAAGTTTTTGTTGTGCAGGTTTTGGAAGTTTTATAACAGGTTTGGGATCTGGTAGTTTCAGGCTTGTTGCTTGAAACTGTGATGTAGTGTTTTCGATATTGTTGCTGCTTTTTGACAAAATGCTCTCTCTTTTGAAACTGTTATGCAGTTTGGAGTTTGTGGTTTGAACTGCTAGATGTTTTTTTTCTGGTTGTGCAGTTTTGGTTTGATATATTTAGGAACTGCAGGTTTGTTACAGTTTTGCAAGTTTGGCCGTGTGTTTTGAACTGCTTGAAATTGTTAAAGGTTTTACAGGTTTAGGGATAGTTGTGCAGGTTTTGACAAAATGTTCTCCTCTTGACTTTTTGCTTCTTTCATGTGAGCATAACTTGGGTGATGACAAAGCAAAGGAAGCAGGAGACTTTGAGCATGGGAGCAATGGAGCAATGGAAGCTTAGGCTTAGATTAGTAATCTAGAGAGATTTTTCATTAGTTATAATCATTTATTTTTCAATAACTATAAGTTGTAAAAACCTAAAGCATATGAATAATAATTTATCTTTGTATCAACATCTGAAATAAATGAAAAATCTTTGTGAGACAATCTGATATCCTATAAAATTCTCTACTGTCCAATATCTTGCAATTCTTTCTTTGCATCTTCACTTAATCCTTTAAGATTCTCAGATCAAAATAATTGAAATTGCATTCCAACAATTCTAATACAGATAACTTGAACTTTAAGTAATCCAATAACTTTGTAGTCTCGTAACCTTGCAACAGCATTCCAATCAAAATACGCACTGTGCATTCCAATAAACAAACAAAAGTTTCATTCCATTAACAAGCAAACGTCTTAACAGACGCACATCATCTGGTTAACCTGGATCAGACAAAACCTGAATATTCCTCTTATCTCTTATCTCTTATCTCTTATCCCAGATAAACAAGCCTTGAGAACAACCAGTAACCTTTCAGCAAACTCGAAAAAGTGTGAAAACATGTGACAGTTAATTTGAATTTCAGAGAAATGCGAGAGAAACCCTAATTCTTGATCTAATGCCAAAGAAAAGTCTGTCTGATCGATTCCTGAGCCAATCTTGAGAAAACCCTAGGGTTGTGATTTCTTGTGAAAAATGGGAGGGCAAATTTTGGGGTACAACGGTTACACTTTTCACGATATGATCCGCAAAGAAGTTAAAGTATATGTGGATGATATGATCGCTAAATCCCATACAGAGGAGGATCACATTATACATTTACAAAATTTCGAGCGTCTGCACAAGTTCAAACTGAGGTAGATCCCGACAAGGTGAAGGCCATATAAGAAATGACAGCTCCAAAAATAGAAAAAGAGGTTTGTGGTTTCTTAGGATGATTGAATTACATTTCAAGGTTCATATTGCACCTAACTGCTACATGTGAGCCTATATTTAAATTACTCTTAAAAGATCAAACAATGGTGTGGAATGATAATTGTCAGGCAGCCTTCGAGACAATAAAGTGATATTTACAAGAGACACCAATCCCGATGCCACCAGTTCCTGGAAGACCGCTCATCATGTACTTAACAGTACTTGAAGGGTCAATGGGATGTGTATTAGGAAAACATGATGAAACGGGTAGAAAATAACATTCAATTTACTATCTCAGCAAGAAATTCACCAACTGCGAAACTAGGTACTCACTTCTCGAGAAGAATTGTTGTGCTTTAGCTTAGGCTACTAAGGTAGTATATGCTAACTCACACCACTTGGTTAATAGCAAGAATGGATCCTTTGAAGTACGTGTTTAAAAAACCTGCCCTTACAGGAAGGATAGCCAGATGGAAGATGTTATTATCTTAGTACGACAGTCAATATGTTACTCAAAAGGCCATCAAGGGTAGTGTACTAGCTGATCATCTAGCTCATCATCCATTGCCAGAATATCAACCAATGAAGTTCGACTTTCTGGACGAAGATGTCATGGCTATAGGTGACTACGAAGTGCCAGGACCCGACGAAGGACCTGAACCAATGGAACATTGGACACTCATGTTTGACGGTGCTTCAAACGCACTAGGGCATGGTATTGGGGTAGTGTTGACTTCTCTGAAGAATTTTCACAAGCCTTATACTGCAAGGTTATGTTTTGACTGCACCAATAATATTATTGAATACGAAGCTTGCATCTTGGGACTAGAAGTTGCTATTGATCTAAGAATTAAGCACCTCAGGGTGTATGGAGACTCAACATTAGTCATATACCAAGTCAACGGTGAATGGGACGCTAAACATCCCAAATTGATTCAATATCAGGATCATGTTTTAAAGCTAGCTACGAAATTTACTGAGATTAGATTCAGTCATATTCCACGAGAAGAAAATCAGATGGCAGACGCCTTGGAAACTTTATGAACCATGTTCTAAGTGACATGGCCAAATCACGAACCGCGCATTATAATTAGACATTTTGAAGAACCTGCACATTGCCTTGCCATTGAAGAAGGACTGGATAACAAGCCTTGATTCTATGACATCAAAAGGTATCTCGAGAAACAAGAATATCCTGAAAATGCCTATGTGATTGAAAAGTGAATTTTGCAGAAGCTAACTTCAAAGTTCTTTCTAAATGGTGATGTATTATATAAAATAAACTACGATATGGTGTTGCTCAGGTGCATGGAGAAACATGAAGCAGATACACTTATGAGAGAAATCCATGAAGGAACTTTCGGAACTCATACAAATGGATATGCCATGGCTAGAAAGATCTTGTGAGCAGTTTATTATTGGTTGATGATGGAAGTCGATTTCTACCATTACACAAATACATGTCACAAATGCCAAATCTATGCCAAAAAAATGCATGTGCCACCAACTCCTTTGAATGTCCTGAGTTATCCTTGGCTATTTTCGACATTGGGAATTGATATGATAGGAATTATTGAACTAAAAGCCTCTAACGGACACTGGTTCATACTAGTTGCCATCGATTACCTCACCAAGTGGGTAGAAGTTGCGTCTTACGCAAATGTGACAAGACAAGTGGTTACTTGGTTCATCAAGCAGAATCTTATATGCAGGTATGGGGTTCCTAACAGGATCATTACAGATAATGGGTCCAATTTGAACAACAAAGTGATGAAGGATTTACGTGATGACTTCAAGAACGAGCATCATAATTCTTCACCACATCGCCCCAAGATGAACGGGACCGTTGAAGCTGCCAATAAGAATATCAAGAAAATAATTCAGAAAATGGTGAAGACATACAAAGATTGGCAAGAAATTCCCCCTACCCTTTACATGGCTATCTCACTTCTTTACATACGTCAACAGGTGTAACTCATTTCTCTCTAGTATATAGCATGGAGGCAGTACTCTCTGTTGAAGTAGAGATTCTATCGCTACGAGTTCTAATGGAAACAAAACTTAATGAGTTAGAATGGGTGTTGAACCCATGCCCTCTTGCATTAAGGCGCGCCCCTTTTCCACTAGACCAGTGTGTTGTTGGTGTCGAGAAAACAAACACACTGCAATACATATGAAATCTGCAAAAAATATGAAAAACAAAGAAATTTTACAAAAGGCAAGGATCGAACCCACGCCCTAGTGCAATAATACCTTAACGCGCGCACTTCTACCACTGGGTGGCCATACATTCGTTTATTTATTCAAACCAAAATATATATAATATAACTTTGATCAGGATGACCAGAGAAGTGCCAGAGCCCTAGCTCCGGTCGTCTTCTCCGGTTAGGCGTTTTTCAAAACCTACAAAATAAACAATGTTAGTGATTCAAAGAGACACTACCCCCCTAAATCGAGCCTTGAGAGTTCAATGGTGCATTTAGTTTTCACTAATTCTTCCTGTATAAAGCAATATGAACAAGATAACCTAAAACGGTTTAATCATGGAAATCTCTTATCCAGGCATTATGGGACTCGTGCAATGGTTCTATCTTGCACTAATACATCTCAGGAGCACATTAGTAATATTAGTTTCAATCAAAGCATAATGAAAACGAAAATATGAATTCATGCAACTATAAAAAACCGATGATGCATGTGTGCGATTTTTAGGCCTTTTAGATCATCTAGATCTATCGATACTTATTTTATAATGTCCCTGGAGTTGATTGGGATGGCTAGCTTGCTTTGAGATAGGCTAAAAATAGGGTTTGAATCTTGCCCTAGTTTGACAAATTTTGAAGTTTTTGGAAGGTGGTTTCTTGCAAGGTTTCGTGTCTTCTTTGTTGACTGAATGACGAATATATATAGAGGAAAATTAGATCAAGAAGAATGGGCTTGGACCTTTGTATGAAAACTTTGATTTTGTTTAATTTAATTTTGAATTTAAATTAATAAAATAAAAAATAAATGGAATAAAAATAAAATGGTGAATGAATAGATTCAGAGGTTTATTATGAGGTATAAGACACGTTTGGACCTTGAAACATAAGCTCATTAGCCCAAAAATTCAAGTTTGATCAATTTGGGTTTCATGCATTTTCTCAAAATTGTCCAACTTGCACCAATCATAACTTTCTCAATTTTTATTATATGAAGGTGATCTTGGACTCTTTGGAAACCTCCAGATGTCCCCTGCAATCTATATGTTGATCATTTTTTCATTTGAAGGATTTAAATTGATGCAAATTTATTTGACAAAAAGTGTCTTTTTGTTAACTTTTGAAATGACATATAATGTTTTGCCTCATATCTCTCAAATGAAGCATTTTTTGGACTTGAGTTTAGAGAGACAAAGTTGTAGAGAATTGAATTTTCACCAAAATTGGATTTGGTTGAGAAAAATCTAATGAAGCGTGTGGAAGTTATGCTTGGTCAAAGTTCAGTTGACTTCTCCTTAAGAAAACCCTAATTTGGTTACTTTTGACTTTTGGTGAATTTAGAGTTTTATTGATGACTCATGATCAAACCTTCATCAAATGATGAATATGACTTCAAAATATTGATGTTTACCAAAAATATTGAAGTTTGATTGTATGTTGACCATAATTGACTTTTTACCCAATACAGTTGATTTTTAGTCATTTGAGCAATTGACTGACAAACTTATGATGTAAGGCTTGAAATTTGGCATGGGCATTCCTTGAGACATATGAGGAACCATGAAATCCACTTGAGGCATTATAAGCTCAAATTTACTTGAGAAAAATGCAACCCTAGTTGTAGGTCAACTGCTTAAGAGGAGAATTTGTCTGATCAAACCTTGAGCAGCCTTGAGAAATTGAAAACCCTAGGAGCATAAGGAGATATCTTGAAGAAAATGGGAGGGAAATTTTAGGGTACAACAGCTTCCCCTGTTCAATCTTCTTAAACCTGGAGAGTTATATTGGCACGTCCGCCATTGGTGATCTGAATGTGGAAGAGGATTGAACACATAAGTTCCCAGAAATTTGCACTCGCCGATGCATGAAGTAACGTTGTTGGTTGATAGTATTGCTTGAATGGGCTTAAAGATGCCATTCAGAGAGATGATAGAATGTTTTCATGGATGGGCTTGTAGATTCCATCTGAAGTAACTGTTGATAGGAGTATCAGAATGAGTCTACGCCTGACTGTAAAGAATGTTTTTCAGAAGGAAAATGCTCGCCATAATTCAATCTCTTGGGGGAATGCTTTCCATAATAAACTTCTGAAGGGGAATGCTTGTCAGAATTTAGTATCTGAAAGAAATCATTTGTCCATGTAGATAGTCACCCCGTCTTGTTTCGGGAATTTATCTACAATCAGTTTTTTGTTGGTAAACCCGTCTTGTTTCGGGAATTCATACTGCTTAGTCATATAGATAGGTTCCTCATCTTGTTTCGGGAATTAATCTCAGACCTGTTTTCTTATTGGTAAACCTGTCCGATTTAGGGAATTCATACCGCCTAGTCATATAGATAGTTTCCCCGTCTTATTTTGAGAATTAATTTGCGACCTATTTTGAAAATTGTTGATGATATTCGTCTGTTTGCAAACTTTACCTGGAAAGACAAAATTAGCTTTATGTAATGTCGTGATGTATGTAATGCATTGATGATGCTCTCAAGATAAATGAGAATGTTATATTCGTTTCGGTATGCATATGCTATGATGTATTGTGAAATGATGTATGGACGCAATATATTGTTAAAGCGTATCTGTAGCTCCTTGTAACTATGTATAGCTAGGGAAAATAAATTTCGAGCTGTTGCTCGGAATGTACAAAGTGATTCTTCAATTTTTTCCAGGAATAATTTTTGCTGGGGATTCCCGCTTTCTGCTTGAGGATACTCTGCTGGGGATCTTTGACTTTTGCTTGAGGATAGAGGCATTCAAGGAGAGTCGGTCGTTCTCCATTCTTTTTGTTGAAGGATTTGATTCTTACGTACCCTGACTAGGGATAAAAGTGATGAATATTCATCTGGTGTGCTATTTGTCCAGGTTTCAGATACCGTAGCCACTCTTCTGGGGATAGAAAATTTAATTAAACCCTGCTGGAGAAGAGAATTTTGTTAGGGTTTTACGGTGTTGGAGTAATAAACTCTGCTGGGAATTAAATCCATGTAAACTGTGTCGAGGAAATAAACTCTGATGGGGGTTGGAATTTTAAAGGCTGTGCTGAGGAAGTCTTTCCTGTATATTGGGAAATGGTCAAACTTCCTTATCCGCTAGGGGGCCTATTGGGGATGATGATCAGGTCAAGCTATCCATTAGGGGTATGGAGGTGAACTGTTGGAAGATGCCCGAATTTTTGCTTGTGGGCATATTAGACTTGCTGGGGAATATATCTATGTTAGGGATGATCTTACAGAGATAGTTTCACGGAGATTGGTCTGTGGGGATTTATGAATGATTTAAACATTATACCAACTCCTAGAGTCTTCGGTAAATGCTAATCTTGTTTCCATGCATATATTTGTAAATGGTAATCTTACTCAAATGCATATGTTGATTCAATATAATCATTGAGCGTTTTCACAAACAAAACAGAGAAAATAAAAAATAGTTTTTTGAAATTGAAACTGATTACGTTGATTTGGAAGATTTATCTATAAACAGACAGTTTTATACAAAGAGACAGAAGTCCTAGTAAGAGGAAATCGTCGTGAAAAGAAAAAGGTGTACAAAGAGAAACAAAGAAGAAATAGTTATATGGAAATGATCCCATCGAGTTCAACTCTGTTATTGCCCCTATGTCTTCAAGCATCTCATCCCTTATTGTCGAAAGAAGTTGACTGGATTGATCTGTACCATTTGAACTTGACATCGGTAGTCATGCTGACTGTTAGTAAACAGGTGATCAAATTGGATATAGTCATACGCTTTAATCCCTAACTTTTTCCTGGACCGCCCTTTCGGGTTTTCAGTCCACCGGGATATCCTTTTTTGCCCAAGCCATATTCTCAGGTTTTCATCTTGTCGGATGTACATTTTTTATATATATCCCTAATTTTTGCCCGAACCCTTTTGGTTCGCCGAGATGCCCTTATTTTTTCCTAGTCCAGTTGACTTAGCGGGTCTCTTTTATGCTAGTATTTTTTTAACTATGTTCGCGTTCACAAGGTGTGGAAGATCTTCACCGTCCATGGTGGTAAGTATCATAGAGCCGCCAGAAAATATCTTCTTAATCACAAATGGCCCTTCATACGTGGGAGTCTATTTTCCCCTAGGATCACCTTGTGGTAAGACGATGCGCTTTATTACCAAACCACCAACCTGATACACGTGAGGTTTGATCCTCTTGTTAAAGGCCTTGATCATGTGCTTCTGATACATCTTACCATGAAAAACAGCCGCGAGCCTCTTCTCATCAATCAAATTTATCTGGTCAAGTCGAGTCTGAATCCATTCATCTTCATCTAAACATGCGTCTTTCATAATTCTCAGAGAGGGAATCTGGACTTCGACAAGTAAGACAACCTCCATACCATAGACGAGAGAGAATTGGGTTGCCCGAGTTGATGTACGTGCTAAAGTGTAATAACCATGAAAAGCAAATGGTAACATCTCATGCCAATATTTATATGTCACTGTCATTTTTTGCAAAATCTTCTTAATGTTCTTGTTGGCGGCTTCCACTACGCCATTCATCTTCGGCCGATACAGAGAGAAATTATGATGTTTAATCTTGAACTCTGTACAGAGTTCCACGATCATATTGTTGTTGAGATTGGTACCATTATCAGTAATGATCCTCTCGGGTATGTCATATCGATAGATGAAGTTATACTTAATGAACCAGGCCACGACATTCTTGGTAATAGAGGCAAACGAGGCTGCTTCAACCCACTTTGTAAAATAACCAATAGCGACCAGGATGAAACGGTGCTCATTAGATGCAGTAGGCTTAATCTATCTAATCATATCAATGCCCCATATTGTAAAAGGTCAAGGATCAGTCAAAACATTCAAAGGAACCAGAGGCACATGTACTTTATCTGCATAAATATGACATTTGTGGCAAGTCCTGGAATGGTGATGGCAATCAATTTCCATAGTCGACCAATAATAAACCGCTCTCAGAATCTTCTTAGTCATTGTACTTCCACTGAAGTGAGTACCAACGACTCCTTCATGCACATCTTCCATAATCTTCTCAGCTTCCTTCTTGTCTATACAACGAAGCAGAGTCAAATCATGATTGCGCCTGTATAAGATTTCATTTCTCAGAAAGAATTTGGCAAAGAACCTGCATAGAAATTTCTTGTCATTGATAGACGCCCCCTCGGAGTACTCTTGAGTCTTGAGGTATCTTTTCACTTTGTGGTACCAAGGTCTTTCTTCTACTCCATCAGTATTAACTTCGTAGCAATGTGCCCGTTCGTCTAGTATCCCAATAGTAATTCGAGGAGCCTCGTTGTCCCACCCGACTTTGAACATAGATGACATGGTAGCTAATGCATCTGCTAATTGATTCTCTTCTCGTGGTATGTGTTTAAAAGTGATTTCCTTGAAGTACATAATTGATGTCAATACATGCTCCCGATAAGAAATGAGACTTGGATGTTTCGTATCCCATTCTCCCTTAATCTGACTGATCACTAGGGCTGAGTCCCCATATACATTCAAGAACTTGATTCTCATATCGATGGAAGCTTTGATGCCCATGATGCATGCTTCGTATTCTGACATGTTGTTGGTATAGTCAAAACATAATCTGGCGGTGAAGGGTGTATGGCAACCCTTGGGAGAAACAATCACAGCACCAACCCCATTACCGAGCGCGTTAGAAGCTCCATCAAAAACCATAGTCCATCATGATCCTGATTCAGGTCCTTCTTGCGGTCCAGGTTCTTCATAATCAGTAACTAGCATAACATTCTCATTCGAGAACTCAAAATTCATAGTCTGATAGTCTTCTACAGCTTGATGAGCCAAATGATCTGCCAGTACACTTCCTTTGATTGCTTTCTGAGTAGTATACTGAATGTCTTATTTTGTCAAGACCATTTTCCATCTTGCTATTCTTCCGGATAGAGCGGGCTTCTCGAATATGTATTTTATCAGATCCATCTTAGAGATCAACAAAGTAGTATGAGTCAACATATACTATCTTAATCGGTGAGCAGCCCATGCCAAAGCACAACAAGTTTTCTCAAGCAGTGAGTATCTTGTTTTAAAGTCGGTAAACTTTTTTCTAAGGTAGAATGTTACATGCTCTTTTCGACCAGACTTGTCATGTTGCCCCAACACACACACCCATTGAATTATCTAATATTGTTAAGTATATGATAAGATGTCTTCCTTCAACTGGCAGCATCATAATCGGAGGTTCTTGGAGGTACTCCTTGATTTTGTCAAAAGTTACCTGACGGTCGTTGTTCCACTTCACTACTTGACCTTTCTTCAATAACTTGAAGATTGGCTCATAAGTAGCGGTCAAATGGGAAATAAATATGAAAATGTAGTTCAATCGTCCCAGGAAACCTCTGACTTCCTTCTCAATACGGGGAGCCTGCATTTTTTGAATGGCTTTAACCTTGGCAGGGTCAACTTCAATACCTTTACTACTGACGACGAAACCTAGGAGTTTACCGGACCTTGCCTCGAAGGTGCACTTATTTGGATTCAACCTCAGCTTGTACTTCTTCAATCTCTCAAATAACTTGTGTAGGTGGTCAATATGTTCTTCTTCAGTCTAAGACCTGGCTATCATGTCATCAACGTGAACCTCTATCTCATGATGGATTATGTCATGGAACAAAGCTACCATAGCACGCTGATATGTTGCATCGACGTTCTTCAAACCAAAAGTCATAACTTTGTAACAAAAAGTGCCCCACTATGTGACAAAAGTAGTCTTCTCCATGTGTTCAGGTGCCATCTTGATTTGATTATACCCAGAGAAACCATCCATTAAGGAAAATAGTTTATGCTGAGCGGTGTTGTCAACCAGAACATCAATATGTGGAAGCGAAAATTTATCTTTGGGGCTTGCCCTATTCAGATCCATGTAGTCTACACACATACGCACTTTGCCATCCTTCTTAGGTACTAGCACCATATTTGCAACCCACTGAGGATAGAACATAACAGCTAAGAACCATGTATTGAATTGCTTCATAACCTCGGCCTTGATATTTTCTAACATCTTAAGACGCATACGATGAGCTTTTTGTTTTATAGGGAGACATCCTTCTTTCATCGGTAGACGGTGAACCACAATATCAATATCAAGCCCCAACATGTCTTCGCACGACCAAGCAAAGATCTCAACATAGTAATGCAACATCTGGATTAATCTCTTTTTGACATTGTCTTCTAGGTTGGCACCTATCTTGATTTCTCTCTTGTCTTTTTTAGTACCCAAGTTCACAACCTCGACCGGCTCTTCATGTGGTTGTATAGCTCTTTCTTCTTGCTCTAACAGTCTAGCAAGCTCTCCAGATACTTCATAATCTTCCTCACCTTCGTCATCGACTTGGTATATCGGATTTTTGATGTCATAATTGGCAATAGCATAATTGTTATCAATGGGATCCAGGGTGGATATTGATCTGCAATTTGTTGTGTGGGTGTGTGTAAGAACACATAGCTATTATGAAGAAATAAATTAAAAGAAAGACAAAGAGCACAAAATTTGAATGCAAAACGTCCAATGATTATATTAAATGCAAATATGTGAATGAAACATGACAACCCTAATAAATGGACCATTATGCCCCGGGTAAGGCACAAGGCTTAAAGTTATTGTTTAAAATTACATAACCGAAAACTTGAGAGAAAGAAAACAAAAAATAGCATTTACTCCTAACTAAAGGAGATTGGTATAACGTCTTCAGTCTTCCAATTGCTGAGCCCATTTCCGGTGGTAGGAAAAATCCAACTGTCTAGGTCATAGTCACTATCAGCATCTTCTATCGCGTTGACTCCATCAATATCATTAACGCCTTTATCATGCTTAGGCATAGGTGCAATGATCATATTTGGAGTCTCAGGAGGATCGAAATCAATATCTTTGGAGTAAATCATATCTTGAACCTTATTTTTCAAAGCCCAACAACTATTTATGTCATGCTCGGGACTATTGGAATGATATGCACACCTTACATTAGGATTGTACCGAGGAGAGGTAGTGTTGGGATTCTGAGGAGGATCTCTCAATGTAATCAGCTCTTCTTTCAATAGATGTTGCAATGCCTGGGACAATGACATATTGATCTTGGTAAATTGTCTCCTGGGTGCATCTGACCTACATTGATTGCCTTGTTAATGTTGCGTTGGTGCAAGATTAGAGATTAGTACTGCCCCACAGATTGGTTGCGATCACCTCTATCATGAACCTTTTGGCCATACATAGTATTAGATTCTTTTTTTCTGTTGAACATCTTCTTCACAGTACTTGAGGATGCAGCCACCTAAATCTTTCTGCTTTTGATTTCGCCTTCAACATGTTCCCCTGTTAATATCAACTCGATGAACCCGACTGAAGAGCTTCCAATCATATGATTAAAGAAATGACCTGTCAAAGTTCCCATAAACATGTCAACCAACTCCCTATCAGACAAAGGAGGTTAAACTCTTCCTGCTAGATCTCTCCATTTTTGAGCCCATAGTCATACTCTGTAATTGCACACGGGTTGGTGCCAGATCAGAATTGTATTGGTATTGTTTGTAGAAAGCAGCAGCCAAGTCTTCCCAGGTATGGATATTGGTCCCTTCTAGTGATAGAACCATTTCAACTGAGTTCCAGATAGGCTCTCTTGAAAGAAATGCACCCATAACTTTCTATCAGCAGTGTGCGGTTGAATCTTCCATACATATGACCTCAAATGAAGCTTTGGGCAAGAAACACCATCATACTTTACAAAACTGGGGACCTTGAATTTATGAAGAATAACAACTCCCGAGACTAAACCCATATCTTCAAAATCTAGCCCAGACACTTTCTGGATCTCCATAGCATTTAAACGATCTTCCAGTTGTTTGTATTTTTCATCAGCAGGAGGATATTGTTCGTCTGAATAGTCTTCTTCATCTTCATTAGAATATTGTCCAGAACCAAGGTTGCTTCCTTTCTCAACCTTCACACTCTTACCATCTTCACCCTAGTTTTCGTCTTCGTTTGATGGGATATCACAGTCTTGAGCTCGCTTGATAGGACCTCGGAACCTTCTTCCCATGTTGAGGATGCTGAATGGCTTCCCAGTCTTCTTCTTCTTTTCTTTGGTGATGAGTGTCTTCAATTCTTCCCACCCCTTGGCTAAATTCAAGAACATTTTTCGGAATTGAGCCCTATGAGCCTGAAGATCTTTGACTGTTTGTTTGAGAGCCATCTTTTTACTGAAATAAACAGCAAGAAGATGAGAAAACTATCTTGGAAACCTGTTATGTAATGATATGTATGGTATGTAGATGTATATGCAATATTTTTAAGGATCTCACGGGATAAATAAGAATGAAGTGTCTAGTGTAGCTTTGACTGAAGAACTTTGCGTCTTTGTTTTTGAACGTCCTTCTATAAGAATCAAGCTTACCACATCAAGTGGGTCCTAGCCTCTGGCTCAAGGGAAAGTACTTTTATTTTTTATGGAATTTGGTTAGAGGTAAATAAATTATCTTGCCCCCTTGCTAGAAGTCCGGCTTATGACAACCCTGCATCAAAGGTCCCTAAGATCCTTGAAATGGTTAGTAGAATTCCATGTTAGATGTTATGATGTCATGATGTTATGTTTATGTTCAAACAAATAGAAAACACAACCAAATCACACAAGAGCCTTAAGTTTAAAGGCTTGCATGGGGTCCATAGGTAAGTACCCTTCTCTATTGAAGTTAAGTTGGCTCAACCTGTCCTAAAATAGTAACCGGGTTCTAGGAGTCTCATATCACCAATCTTTCTTACAGGTTTTATTTTAGCACGACAACTGACTTGTCACCAAAATATCCCGAAAGTCGAATCTCAATGAGCGTAGCTTCGAGTATCAATCAACATTGGACTGCACCAAAGTCGGCTATCTCACTATATTCTAATGGCCAAGATAGGTCAATTAAGGTTCTAAAAGTCAGTTAGTGCTTATGACACCACGCGGCAACCCAATGTTATCCTCGACTGACTTAAGAATCATCGGTATAAACCCAAGTGTCACACTAACGTAGCCATCACTTCAACCATATCGGTCCATGCCGTACAGTTTCCATGATCTATTGCTACTTACCTAAGGCATCCCTAAATCTGGGTGTAGGATCTTTGCAAGAAAATAAACCCAAGCAACCCTTAAAGTAAAAGTAAATAAAGCAGGAAAATAAAGCAAGTAAAAGTGATTTAAGACTCTAAGGTAACCCATCTTTTTAGGTATTCCCCAGCAGAGTCGCCAGTTCTGTAATACGGTGGGAGAACTGACTTTTGCATTTTATCGCAAATATGCGGATAGCTAGAGTTGCCACCCACTTTTCTTTTATCCAATATTTAGGAAAGGTGAAAAGAACAGGAAAGACCTTTGATAGATTTTGAGTTCGGGGGGTAAGTTATGAAAAGGGAAGGTGTTAGCACCCTTTTCATCCATAGTTATCTACGGGCTCTTAATCGCTTAGCTCACTTTTTAAAATTTGCTATTTTGTGTGTATGATTTTAAAATAATGGAAAATGCCAATGTAAGGCGAACTTCGTAATGATTGTATCAATCCTCAAGAATGCGTACAAAGTGTTTTGAAAATATTTATTTTGATGGTGTGATGTGAGAAATATCTTGTTTAGAAAAATTTGCGAGCGAGCGATTAATAGTTCTTACCCATTCAAGGTCATTCTTGTCTTTTCCTTCTCCTTTAGAGATAGTTCTGTTTGTACCATTAGTTGGTAGGTAACCCCATCTATTAGATGTGAAGGGACAATCGAGGGTCGTCATATGGTCATTGAGGGCAACTGATAAGGATGCTTTAACAGATTCGTAAGGGACTAGATCATGTTATTCGTAGGCAACGTCGAAGGGTCATTAAGGGACTATGATCTTTTGTATCGAGGGTCTTTTGCTAAAGCATCACTACGTCCGAGGGACATGGCCGTTAATCGTAAGGAAATAAGAAGAGGTACCTTCAAGGTGCGAGTGTGCAAAGTGTGTTTGATTCAGTTATGTTTATCTTGAAATTAGGGTTTTACTATCAATTGATTTTATCTTGCCATACAAACCCTAGTTACTAATAGCAGTATAGAAAATATAGTAGTAGAAGATAAAGGCGGAAATGTAAACCTAAGACTATTATAAGGCTTTGGGGTAGTTACATAATAGTGAAATACGGAAAAGAAACCCTACAACTATTACATACTAGGAGCAATTATATAATGGAAAATGCGAAAAATATAAATAGGAAAATAAAAAGAAAATGTTTTTGGTGATTTTTTATGAAAAAAATAGTTTGATGATAATAATTAATAAAAACCTAAAAATCATAATTAATTTAGTACTAAAAATATTTAATTAATTTAATTAAAAAACTAATTATCACAAAAAAACTTAATCATAATTTAATTAGGGTTAGAAAAATATTAAGTTAATTAGGATTTAATTAAAAGGATTAGGGTTAATTAATTTAAAAAGAAAACAATTAAAAAAAGGTAAGAAAATAAGGGTTAGTAAAAGAGAAACAAAAAATACCAGGGGTGGGTGTTGAACCCACACCCTCTTGTATCAAGGCGCGCCCCTTGCAACTAGTCCAGCGTGTTTTTGGACTTAAGCTTAGAGAGATAAAGTTCTACAGAATTGAATTTCCATTAAAATGGGTTTTGGTTGGGAAAATCTGATGAAGCACGTGGAAGTTATGCTTGGTCAGTTGAGTTGACTTCTCAAGAAAACCCTTATTTGGTAACTTTTGACTTTTGATGAATTGAGAGTTTTATTGATGACTCATGATCAACCCTTGATCAAATGATGAATATGACTTCAAAATATTGATGTTGACCAAAAATCTTGAAGTTTGACTGTATATTGACCATAGTTGACTTTTTACCCAATACAGTTGATTTTTAGTCATTTGAGCAATTGACTGAGCAAACTTTTTATGAAAGGCTTGAAATTTGGCATGAGTATTCCTTGGGACATATGAGGAACAATGAAATCCACTTGAGGCATTATAAGCTCAAATTTACTTGAGAAAAGTGCAACCCTAGTTGTGGGTCAACTGCTTAGGAGGAGAATTTGTCTGATCAAACCTTGAGTAGCCTTGAGTAATTGAAAACCCTAGGAGCATAAGTAGATATCTTGAGTTAAATGGGAGGGAAAATTTTGGGGTACAATAAAATTATTTTGGGGATTTGATAAAACAAACAAAAGCATTTAGAAAAACATCAAAGAGAATTTTGGTAAGAAAACATCGAAAGAAAATCCACGACTACGTCCACGCCTGTGATCATAGCCATATCCACGCCTATGTCCGCAACTACGTCCACGCCTACGCCTGCGCCTACGATACAAATATCAAAATCTTCATTCACTAAACTAAATGATATGAGACGTAAAAAAACTTTAATTCTATATATAGTCTTGGACTCCAAGAGGGAGTCCAAGGCTATATATAGGATTTAAGTTTTTCTTCCTTTAGAAAAATAAGTGATGTGATACTTCTTCAACATGTATATTTTCAACCAACTCCAACAATTTCCATCTTGATTGAAAGTAATACATTAACTTTCATTGTCTTCATCGACAATCATACTCTACCATAAAGAGTATAGTCACTTGAAACCACATCACTCCAAGAATTTTCACATTGTCTTCATTGCCAATCATAGTTTTGAAAATTATCATACTTCACCTAAAGAGTATACTTCACTTGAAGTTAAACCACTTCAAAAAATTTCATATGTCGAAAACCAAGTTGAACTTTATGGTCCAACTTCCATATTGGTAGGAAGCTTTTCAACCAACCACATAATCTCACACCTTGTGTAAACTTGATTGTATCAACACATCTTTGACTTGAACTTTCCACAAGTCAAAAACAATTCTTTCATAAAATTCCTCTAGCACAAACTGCACAGCGGAATTTGTGATTGCAGCTCAACAATTTTTCACAACATTATCCTTCTTTTCTGATGTGGAGGATCAAACAAAGCTGCAACCACAGAGCATACTAAAAATTCTATCCCATATCAAACCAAAAGTTTTGATACCACTATTGAAGAGTGCGAGAGAGTCGAGAGCATCAATGAGACCAATGCTCCAGGACCACGAGAGAATGAGACGCCACATCTCAACCAAAAACCTTAAGGTGTTAGATAAATGGATCTTTCCTCTTACAAATTCAACATTCCGCTTTTTCATAGACAACATAAGATTTTAATCACTCACACTTGCACCCAACAATAAGCTGGAACACGAATAGTGAAAATCAAATTCAAATGCAAGATTAATTTCCAAGACAATTTCATTCTTCTATTTGAAACTTAGGGTTTAGATGTTTGACATTAAGAACCATTGATTTGGAAAAATAGAATAGTAGATTCGTTCTTTTTATTACTGATGATTTATTTAATTTTTAATTTATTTTAATTTAATATAATAAATATCTTTAAAAAAATACATGTGTTATATATTTAACCAAATTGGCACATTTCATTTCATCAAATAATTGTCATATATTATAAAAAAACTTTCACATGAGCATGGCTTTACCAAAAATAAAGAAAGAGCCTAAAACTGTAATTTTGAATAAATAATAGAAAAACCAACCATAAGTCCATTACACCGTTTATAAAGTTTTAATTGTGTTAATCACGTTAACTGTTTTGAATAGTCAAATACATTGAATAGAAATAAAAGAATTGATAATAGTCTTACTAGGAATTACTATTTTGGTCTAGACCAAAAATAAAGAAGAATAAATATTTTGATAAATGTAGCTTCAATCCGTACAACATGCATATCCTAACATGAGAAGTATCGTACACGTTATAAATTGACTTTATGCTTTGACAAATTAACAAATTGGTTAGTTTCTTCCTCAATGCTATGGGCAAAAATATGCCATGTTTTGATTTCAATTAATTACAGCATCATTTTTAACACAAAAAAAAATCATTTTCTAACACTAAAAGAAACATGATTATTTAAAAAATAATTAAGCATGATGACATCTTTGACTCAAAGCCCAACAATTCTTCATATTCCCTTTGGTCCAAATTTTCAGAAAGATTCACTATGATGGTTAACGTTAGGGCTGGACAGATTTTCCCAACCCGACCCAAACCGACCTACCCAACAAATCCAAAAACACGCGGGTCGGGTTAATCGGATCATCGGGTTAACTATTTGTAAAAAAATGGGTTCAAATGGATATAGTTGGTCGGTTTAGGATGCTGAATTTGGACCCATGGATATCCAAATTCGACCGGCCTGAGAAGCAGAATTATAGTTATGTGTTTGAAAAGTAATGGGCCCATTAAATTGCATTTTACTTAACCCAAAAGATCATTTTTCTTCACATAGCCATTACTCATTAGGGTTTCTTCGAGACTTAGATACCATTCATTCCTTCAGTTTTATTTTGCCGCTATGGTTTCAACCTTCATCGTCTTCTTCAATTTGTCGTTGCTGTTTGGTCCTCAACGAGCACCACCAAGCCACGATTCACCATGAATGTAAGTTATTCTTTGTTCTCTTTCATCTTCTCTCTCTTTCTCCTTAATCTCGTTATCTATTTTTGATTTTTGGATTCATCATGATTCACCACCAAGCAAACTTGCCTCTATTTCTGATTTTTTGGGTTTCTACAATTCACCATGAAAATATGTTGAAAATCTTGTTCTGCTTTATTTTTACTTTTGTGTTTTGCTGGTCTCATACGAGTTTGAGACACACTGTACTCTTCTTTATAGACCTCTTCGCCATTTTTGTTAAGAAAAGAAAAAAGTAATATCATTTTAAATGCTTAAACTACCTTTACCCTTAACATAGATCTATTGACTTATAATTGATTAAAATTAAGCTCTCATATAAAGTTAAGAACACAATCAATATTGTAATTTTCTGCTAAGTGTTTACCAGAAATAAAGAGGCAGAAAAATGCCGCATTGAATGAGTGATTTTTCATAGAGTTAGTAATTTGTTCTTTCAATTATTAACATTAGTTAATTTGTTTTGTTAGCATGTGTCTGCTGATCTTTTTCTTTTGCACATTCATTCAAATATGTATAAGTATGAATAATATTAAGTTAGTAGCAATGAAACTTAAAACATACTCTCTTGATTCCCAAACCTGCATTATCAATGTTGCTTTCTTGTCCAAATTTGTTAATGTTAATTGTTTGATGTGTTTGAAAACTTTATGGTAAGTTTACAGAAACATACTAAACCAACCTGTTTATGCTCATTGTTTGATGTGTTTGAAAAGTAAATTGACATGTTAATGCTTATTGTTTGTTATGTTTGAAAATTAAACCATCATGTTTAAATACTTTATAGGTTTTTTTTAATACTTATTGTTTGATGTGTTTTTATTATCGAAAGATGGAACATGGAAACGGGAGCTCGCAAGGAGCTGTAGACGGGAGTTTGCAAGGAGCTGTAGACGGGAGCTGTAGAGTGGAGCTTGCAAGGAGCCAAAAATGCTAGTTTGCAAGGACTGAGTGAAGGTAAGTGTGTATCTTTAAATTTACTTCGTCTTCACCAGATTTTAAACAACTATTTCACCAATCTTAGTTGGTTCTATTATTCTGTAGAGGTTGAGGCAATAGTTAGTAGTTACATTATGTCCACCACTTTTACAAAGTAGTATTAGTAACAAAAAGAGATGAGACATTGTTGGTATTAAATTAATTTTGTGACATCAACTATGGAATCTTTTTGGTGGCAATTTAATGTCACTTATATTCAATGTACTTGATGTTGGATGCAATTTACATTCATAATATTCAATGTATTTTGAATTTCGTTCATTGACTGCTGATACAGCTGAACATAAGATTTTATATCTTCATCTGATATATGGCATGTTACATGATGGTAAAGTCAGCCAGCAGCAAGCAAGAAGGAGGAGAAGCAATTGCTGGTGGATTTTGGGTAGGTTTTTATTGGTTGACTGTTCTGTTATGTCTGTTATGTCGGTAAAATGAGTTGTGTTGAGTTTTTATTGTACGAGTCTTCTGTATTTTATACTCATTGTACATGTTGAAAATTCTGTGTATATAAATTCTGTGTAGATACATTCTGTGTAGATGAATTCTGTTTGAAAATTCTATTTAAAATTCTGTTTAAATTAGTAGATCATTTGACATTGAGATATGTAAATGATCTATGATAGCAAAATATATGAAGTCTTATGCCCTTCATTTGTATCAAATCCTATGTAAATGTCGACAAAGACTGGAGGAATGAATGGACAGGTGGTAATAGCAACAAATAAATTAGCTCTTGTTGTATGTTAAGAACTTAGTTTATCCTCTAGCAATTGTGGTGCCATGGTGCTTATAGAAGAGTTAATTATTGCTTATTCTGAGAATATAGAGCTGGAAGATTTTGACATTTTTTACCTGTGTTTTACATTCAAAATCTATTTTCAAACTAAGGTTTGATGTTTCAAGAAATATTTTAAAAGAAGAATCACACAATAAATCTAAGAGACTTTTAAATCATAGTTGTGTTTCTTTAAACTATTCAAACTATTAGAAACTACAGTTGAACCCATCAAATAACCAAACTGTCATAGTCAAATAACCAAATTGTCATAGTTGAATAACCAAAGTTTCATAGTTGAATGTAAGTCACACTATGTGTGGAGGATGAATGGCAAGTTAAACTTAATCTTAGATCCATTTTATGTTTGAAATTTAAATGTGTTAATAAATGATGTAAATGTTATAGGAGTGTTTGGTTATAGAAGATGGGCATTATTGCCATGGAAGATGGACATTCATGGAAATATTACTTTTTGATTTTGAACATCAATGTTGCAGGAGTGGACTTGATCAGCCCCAGCAACAACATAACATTCTTCATGATTCAAGATATTATGATTCATGATATTTTCATGAATTTATTTGTAAAATATTGGATGTCTATAATATTTAAGTTTGTGTAGTAATCTGTTTATATATAGATGAATTGCAAACTGTTTATAACTGGTGTTGAACATTATTGAAGGCCAATTATTGCAGTTCTTCCTTTATATACTGTCAAGTTTTTAAAATAAAATTTATGATCAATTAACCGAATAAACCGATCTATTTAAACCGATAAACCGTTCAAACCGAAACCGACTAAACCGAAGTACAAATAAGTCGAAATTGGATTTAACAATTGCATCCATGGTTTATGTCGGTTTTATAAATTGAGCCCGAATCCAACCCAAACCGACCGCGTGTCCACCCCTAGTTAACGTTGATGATGATTATATTTATTTATTTTGGTTACAACGTTGATGGTGATTTTTGGATAAGTACAGAATCTATCAAATCTGACAATAAATAAAGATAAATAAGTTAAAAGTGATATTAAAAAAAAAAAAAGTTATATTGCAACTCGAGGTGGAAATAAATAGGATTGAGTTAGATTTTGTCAAATTTAAGTTTGATCTGTAAAAAAAAATAAAAGTCTAAGTTTGATCAATAGTCTGTCACAAGTTTATTTTTAAGTTTGACTTTGTCATTTTTTAAGTTCTGGTTAGTCTATTACCTTATATAAAAGCCCTATTATTTTAGATATATAAATAAACAATTCAAATAATGTTTAAATAGATTAACAAATTAAAAAATTAATGAGAATAAAAATTTGTTTATGTTGATTTATTTTAACTTACTTATTAACATTAGTTTTGTGATATTATTTATTTAAGAGAATT
This sequence comes from Vicia faba, assembly GCA_948472305.1. Taxonomy (NCBI): domain Eukaryota; kingdom Viridiplantae; phylum Streptophyta; class Magnoliopsida; order Fabales; family Fabaceae; genus Vicia; species Vicia faba. The sequence continues at coordinate 300,496,666 of OX451735.1, forward strand.
TATAAAAACAATTTATAATATTGTTTATAAGATTTTTTCACCTTATTTTCATAAGTTCTCTAAGATAATCAAGTTTTATTTATGTATTTTGATTCAAAGTACAAAATATAATATAATGATAATAAAAAAAGTATTCATATTTATTTGTATAGGCCGATCTGTTAGGTTTAAAAGACTTTTTGTCATAGTCTGAAGTCTAGTCTTTTTAACTAAATAGACTTATACAAAAACTTAAACATTTTCTATTAAAAAAAAAGTTTAACCTATCTTGAATCTATCTATACGGCCTAACCTATTTCTACCTCTAATTGTAACCTCGCGATTGAAGTTATGTGTGTAAAAATATAGTAATTAAACATTTAAACTATATATATTTAAATTAAATTGTGCAGAATTAAAAAAATTGAATTATATAATTTAGTTAATTAAATTTAAATTAGAAATTAGTTTAAGTTGTTGGATTAGCTATTAAAAAAATATTATTTGAAAAAAAAAGAAAAAAAAGAAAAAAAATACAATTTTAAGAAAATCAATTAAAATATTAATAAACAAATTTTGTAAAATAAACATCATTTAAAGAAAAAAATTTATTTGGAAAATAAAAAAATCAAATAAATAATAATATTGTTTTTTGGGAATTTGTTTTTGTATTTTTTTTATAAAAAAAATATTATTTTGGAAAAATAAATAATTTTAATTTGTTTTTTTAATTTTTTTGAAAATAAGAAAACATTTTTTATTTAAAAATATATATATATTTTAAAAGAGTTCGAAATATAAAACCAATTTATAAGTGCAAACAGATTATAAATTACTCCATCCATTTTAAATTATAAGATATTTTTTATATTTCATGGGAATTAATAAATTTAACTATTTTTGACAAATTATGTATGACTTTACAATAATGTCTCTTATTATTACATAGGAAAGAAAAATTAAAAGAGTTGAATGAAGGAACAATGACAAATACTTGAAGGTATATTAAGAAAAAATTGTAAGTGTTGTATTGGAATTTTAAAGTGACTTGTAATTTAGGATTTTTTTTTTTTTGCAAAGTGTATTATAATTTAGTACAGGGAGAGTAGTTAATAAATACAAACTAATTATAAATTTTTTTTTAAATGAACTGAAATAATTTTAACAGATAACTATCTTTTTGTTGACGTGATTATTGAAAACTGAACTAAAATTGAAATTTACAAGTGCATATATTATCAAATCAAAGGTTGATCAGTCAACACCTTTGAGATGATTTGTATTTATTAGAATTCAAGGGGTTTGGACAATAACCCTACTAAATTAGCGCTTAGAAGAATGATGGTAAAAATTAAGTCTGGTTTTCTTTTTGTCTCAGAGCCTTGGATGAGATATGCTTATTTCCCCCATAACTGGTTTTTCAAACTTGGCATGAAACTTGTTTCTATCAACTGCATACCCAACAATCACTTCAATCTTTGATGTTTTTGCAAGTGCTCTTTTGATCATGTCATCATATATGTTGGTGACCAACACATAATCTTCACTTCTACTATTGATAATAAAGTCTTTGGATTCATAGTCATCTATGTCTCCATAAGCTATATTAGAAGAAGATTACTTTGGCATGACTTAACATCTATTATATCTAACCATAAAATCCCTTGAAGCAACAATTGTGATTTTAATGTGGGAATTGGAGCTCCTGAACACCTTGGTTCTTTCTTGTCTGTTAGACTTCCTATTCAAGAATTTTAAGATTGGTCCAGTATGAATGATCTTTTGTATTTGTCTATAATTGGTGCTTTCTACACTTGGTATAATGGTAGAGTGGGTAGCTCTAACACTCTCAAGAGGTTAGGTAGAGTTTTGATAACACGAAATTATATCATATTTTCGACTTGATTCACATGCATTTTTATATTATTTTTCATTCATTTTATCTTGTTATGCCGGTATTTCTATTTCATTTCAGATATTTATATTTCACAAGGCTTGCATGAGAAAAGAGGAAGAAATGGCAAAGAAATGAGATGAAAATCACATTGTAGCAGAAAAATAGCAGGAAAATGCATGACAGAAGACTGTGACAGTCGTCACAGCCTTCATGCTGGTCGCCACGCCTTAAGAATATGTGTGTTCCTCGGCACACATGATGTTACGGTCGATACATATTAGAATATGTTTGCCCCTCGGTACACATGATGTTACGGTCGGCACATGTTTAAAAGATGTGTGCCCTACGACACATAATTTCTGCCATGATCTCAACGTTCTCTCCACGTCTGCAACAAAGCTCCGTTTTCTCCACTTCACCCACTCATCCCATGACTTTCTTCACTTTCTCCATGATCTCCACTACTTGCTACATGAATCACAAAGTAACTACCATGAGTTCTGACTATAAAAAGGGTCGAGCATTCCTTTTTGTACATTAAAATTTTGTGAACAAAGTATTATTGTTAGATTTCTAGGCAAAAAACTCAGTATGTAAAAGTGGTAGTTTCTCATATTGAGAAACTACCACACCATTAGTATTAGGCCTACAATTTATGTAACTTTTGTGTAACTTGCTTGGATCAACAATCTTGCCGTTATTATTGAAGTTATTTCAGTTTCATCTTTATTTCAAGTCTCGCAATTTATTCTCAACTTTTACAGGTTTTATTTTATTTTATTATTATTATTATTATTATTATTATTATTATTATTATTATTATTATTATTATTATTATTATTATTATTATTATTATTATTATTATTGTTGTTGTTGTTGTTGTTGTTGTTCATCATTGTTAATTTAATTACCATATCGTTTTTAATTGCAATTGTTATGTTTAACTCACTTTCATTTAACAATATGTCTAGCTAAATAGTTTTGAGTCCGGTATGTGAGGACCGTCGTCTCTGACAGGACTCGGTAACAAATGTTGGCTTAATATTTAATTTAGAAATTATGTTTTGGTCTTTGTTTTTAAACTTAATTTAATTAGCTTTTTCACGAGAGTGAGAGGTTAGTTAACATGATTTTGCCACGAGAGTGGAAATTAACTAAGGTTCGAGTCGGCACTGCGAGAGCGTGGGACTCGAACCAGATAGTAGAAACTAGGAATTAATTCTGAACACAGCGAGAGCGCTTTAGAATTAATTAGAACTTGTTCAGTTTTCAAAACACAATCCTTAATTAAAATAGGCGAGCGAGAGGAAAATCTCATGGTTAAGAAATGCGACTTTATTCAAAACCACGAGAGTGTAAGGTTCAGTATTTAAATTGATATTTTCTACTAAAAACATTTTTAACATCAGTAGAAGCCAATGAGTTACAGAGTCCCAGAGGTACACGGAATACACATTCCGGTCTCTCTTTCATATATATTTCCTTAATCTTATTTTATTTCAGCTTTAGTTCTTAGTTTCCTGTAAATTAATCACTCATTAGCCTTAGCTTTTTAAAGCGACAATAGATTACAGTAGGTTGACATTGGTCTCTGTGGGTTCGACAATATTTTATATTACTTCGATATTTCTGTGCACTTGCGGACGCATCAAGTTTTTGGCGTCGTTGTCGGGGAACAATTAAGTCAATTATCGTAACTCCAGTGTTGTGCCGTATAGACTAAGGAACTCTTACCTTAATTACTATGTATCACCTAGATTTTTTTCTACAAGTCCTATTCTCAGTATTTCGAGGAATCACAAGAATCCCATAAATTCGACCTTGAAATACTGATGGAAGATTTCAATGCTTCACTAACTCACTCTCACTCAAATAACCTCTACAACTACCAATCCCAACATTTTGAGGTGTCACAAGAATCTCGTAAATCCGATCTCAAAATGTTACTGGAGGATTACAATACGATGCCAACTTATCCTCAACCAAATTTCCTCTACAATCACCACGCCCAATATTTTGAGGAGTCACAAGAATCCCAAAATTCCACTCTCGAAACATTAATGGAGGATATGATTGTGACACTAAATCGTTCTTGGCTAGAAACTATTATGATGGAGCACTTTGTGAAAACACAAAATGCGATGCTAACTCACTTTGAGGAACCGCATGAATCCCATTATTTCAACCTCGCAACATCAATGAAGGATTTCGATGCAAAGCTAACTCACTCTAGGCTAGAATCTATGATAAAGCTTTTTGTAGAGACAAAAATTGTCCAAAATAAAGAGATAAGAAATCAAAGTGTTCAAAATAATGAAACCCTTAGGCAGCTGAACAATGCGGTTGAGTCCCTCGCGACTCACAACATGGCCTTGGAGACCCAAATCTCCATGCTTGTACAAAATCCTCTAGGACCCTTCCCTGAGGAGCACGTGGATGTTGAAAAAACCAGTAGTGAAAAAAAATCCAAAACCCTAAGGAGAATGATAATGAGATTGAAGAGAGTAATATTGAGGCTGAGAAGAGTTCTGAGGAGAAAAGAGTAGAGATTGAGAAAAATACATTGGCACCATCTGAAAGGGAGGTTGTCGAAGAGGTAGAGAAGAAAATATATATTATTGTTCTTCTTCCCTATAACCCACCTATTTCTTTTCTGCAAATACTTGTGGAAGCTAATGTGGATGCCCAATCCAAAAGGTATGTGGATAATATCCACACCAATTCATCTTTATCTGAGGTCCTGCATAAAAAGAGAAAATTTGAGGATCATGAAACTAGGGAAATCATTAGAATTAATAAGGGAAGGTTAACATTTGAGATGGTGGATGAAATAACTAAGCCCAAACTTGAAAATTTGATACTCAAGATTGATCCAGAACCACCACCACGAGTTCAAAAGAATGAACCATCCCACAAAAGAAAGAAGAAAAAAAGGCGAGGGATATATGAGATGGCTTGATAAGTGACCATGGAAACCAAAGACGATTAAAAAATCAATCGAGGAGTCATTCTCGAGAGAATCACCATGAGTGATGACACTCTTGAGTCGTCGAGCTACTGACGTTAAAAGAAGCGATATGTGGGAGGCAACCCACAAGTTTCAATTTAATGATTTTGCTTTTGTTTGAGTTTACAGAAAATAAAGATATCAATCACTAGGCACCTATCAGTTGCCTGTAGGCAACTATCGAGGCGAGCATTGATCAGGTTCTTATTCCTTTCCCACTTTTTACTAAAACATTGAGGATAATGTTGAGTTTAAGTGCGGGGGAGGAACTTTACCTCTTTCCATTTATCGCTTCTTATTTTGATTTATTGTTTTCTAGTTTATTTCATGTCTTTAAGATTTTATCTATTTTCAATATTTGGCCGAGTCATTGCATTTGATGTCAAGTTTGTATGCCTGTTTTTTAATTGTTACTGAATTTCCCCGAATTTTTAAAATTTTGACCTTCAACAACAATTTTCTTATTGATGCATGGCACACACACTCTGAAAGTATATAGCTTGTCACACTCTGAAATTTTCGATAATATTGATGCAGTTATGACACCCTAAACCCCCTCGTTATTTGACATCAATTTGGGTACCTATTATGCTGAAACCTTAGGCTCAAGTTTTCAAAGTAGCTCTTAAGTAATTTATATTAGCAATCAGCACCATCTTAAGCACAAACTACGTAGGGAGTCGATGAATATAAATAAACGATCTTAAAAATTTTAAAGAATTATTTACCATTATAAATTTAAAATGGGGAATGCACCTATTAAGTTAGGTGACCCTCAACCAGTCACTTAATCCAACAGTTGTGGAACCTACAAAAATATAATAAAATAACCCGTCGTTAGTTGGTTCAGAGGTGTATGGTACTGATCTTGGTAGGATGGACTACGGTCCGATCCCCCGCAACTACGATTGGTTAAATAAAAGGGGTTGCCAAATTTATGTACCAGAACCCCGAGAAAAGGATCATAGTCACTAACTGATTTCCCTACTGTGTTCGTGTACGGATAACAGGCTTAATTTGATTGTGCTTGAATGAAATGAGTGAAATAAAAAAGAGATATATAGGTTGAACTATAATTGCATGATTCGAATTGGTTTGCATAAAGAGGAAGTCTTTCAATATTGTGTCGTTACAGTGTCCTAGGTATTAAACATTTAGTACCTATCGATCTAACAATAGCCTAGTAGCCACGTATGATTAGGAGTCGTGACATGTCCTTATTTTAAATCACGCTTAATCATTTCTTTTATCGTGTTGTTCGATTGCTTGAAGACAAGCAATGGTTTAAGTGTGGGGGTGTTTGATAACACGAAATTATATTGTATTTTCGACTTGATTCACATGCACTTTTATATTTTTTTCATTCATTTTATCATGTTATGTCGGTATTTCTATTTCATTTCAGGTATTTATATTCCACAAGGCTTGCATGAGAAAAGAGGAAGAAATGGCAAATAAATGAGATGAAAATCACATTATAGCAGAAAAATAGCAGGAAAATGCATGACAAAATACTGCGACGGTCGTCACAGCCTTCATGTTGGTCGCCACGCCTTGAGAATATGTGTGCCCCTCGGCTCACATGATGTTACAGTCGGTACCTGTTAGAATATGTGTTCCCCTTGGCACACTTGATGTTACGGTCGACACATGTTTAAAAGATGTGTGCCCCACGACACACAATTCTTGCCATGATCTCAATGTTCTTTTCACATCTGCAACAAAGCTCCATTTTATCCACTTCACCCACTCACCCCATGATTTTCTTCACTTTCTCCATGATCTCCACTACTTGCTACATGAATCACAAAGTAACTTCCATGAGTTCTGACTATAAAAAGGGTCGAGCATTCCTTTTTGTACATCGAAGTTTTGTGAACAAAGTATTATTGTTAGATTTCTAGGCAAAAAACTCAGTATGTAAAAGTGGTAGTTTCTCATATTGAGGAACTACCACACCATTAGCATTAGGCCTACAATTTGTGTAACTTTTGTGTAACTTGCTTGGATCAACAATCTTACCGTTATTATTGAAGTTATTTCAATTTCATCTTTATTTCAAGTCTCAAAATTTATTCTCAACTTTTACAGGTTTCTTTTTATTATTATTATTATTATTATTATTATTATTATTATTATTATTATTATTATTATTATTATTATTGTTATTATTGTCGTTCGTCATTGTTAATTTAATTACCATGTCATTCTTAATTGCAATTGTTATGTTTAATTCACTTTCATTTAACAATATGTCTAGCTAAATAGTTTTGAGTCTGGTATGTGAGGACCGTCGTCTCCGATGGGACTCGGTAACGAATGTTGGCTTAATATTTAATTTAGAAATTATGTTTTGGTCTTTGTTTTTAAACTTTATTTAAATAGCTTTGTCACGAGAGTGAGAGGTTACTTAACACGATTTTGCCACAAGAGTGGGAAATTAACTAAGGTTCGAGCCGACACTACAAGAGCGTGGGGATCGAACTGGGTAGTAGAAACTAAGAATTAATTTTGAACACAGCGAGAGAGCTTTACGATTAATTAAAACTTGTTCAATTTTTAAAACATATTCCTTAATTAAAATGGGCGAGCGAAAGAAAAATCTCATGGTAAAGGAATGTGACTTTATTCAAAACCACGAGATTGTGAGGTTCAGTCTTTAAATTGATATTTTCTACTAAACACATTTTTAACATCAGTATAAGCCAACAAGTTACAGAGTCCCAGAGGTACGCAGAATACACATTTCGGTCTCTCTTTTCATATATATTTCCTTAATCTTATTTTATTTCAGTTTTAGTTCTTAGTTTCCCCTAAATTAATCATTCATTAGCCTTAGCTTTACAAAGCGACAATAGATTACAATAGGTTGACATTGGTCTCTGTGGGTTCGACAATCTTTTATATTACTTCGATATTTCCGTGCACTTGCAAACGCATCAAGCTCTTTGCAACATGGAATGGCTTTCTCTTTTCAATTAAAAATATTGTTGCATTTTAACTAAAGTAAGATTTGAACATTATACTTTTATGCTTTCTTTCAATGTTTCCCTTGTTTCTAGTGCTTGTCAATTTAGATTCCAACAAATATGGATTACTCACCCTCTTTGCTTAGATGTTGTAAAAAAAGTCTTGGAAAATAAAATTTTCTGGCTGACCTATATTTTTCCTCTCTGAAAAGCTCAAATTACTCAAGAATAACCTTAGGATCTGGAACAAATTAACTTTTGATAATGTTCATAAGTTGTCTAGTGAAGCTGAGGAGAAATTGGACAATATGCAAGATAAGATTCAATCGGATGGCTACCCCGAGATTCTCAGGTCTGAGGAAAAGTTATGTATGACCAGGCTTGAGAAAGCTTTAAAAAGAACACTTATTTTAGAAAGAGAAAGCAAGAGTTAGCTGGCATTTGGAGGGTGGCAGGAATACAAAGTATTTTTATAGGATTGCTATGATAAAGAATTCAACTAATAGCATTTATGCCCTTAACATTGATAGGAATCTAATTTGGGACCAAGATGCTTTAAGTACTCATATGGTTGATCACTTCAAAAACTTATTCTCTACTCCTGTTGGAACAATTATCGATATTGACCTAATAAATGATAACATTCCTAACCTCATTAGTCAACGTAAAAGTCTCTACTGCCCTTGAAATCAAAGAAGTTGTCTTTAACCTTAACAAAGAGCATGCTCTTGGGTCTGATTATTTTAGAACCTTCTTCTTCCAACATTATTGGGATATAATTCATTAGTATATCATTGAGGTTGTTAGGAAATTTTTTGGTTCTTCTTGGATATTACCTAGTTATAATTCTTATACTTTAATTCTCCTTCGTAAGACTTCCAATGTTGATTATACTGATCTTTTTAGACCTGTTGCTTTAGCTAACTTTAAATTCAAAATCATCTATAAGGTTCTTGCAGATATATTATCTCCCATATTGTCAATAATCATTTCTAAAGGAGAAAAAATAGTTTGTACAAGGGAGATGCATTAAGGATTGTATAGGGTTAATTTTTGAGGTTGTCAACTTAATGCACAAGAAATCCTATGGGGTAATCTCGCTATGAAAGTGGACATCAAAAAGGATTTTGATTCTATTAATTGGTTATTCTTAATGTAGGTTCTCAAGAAATTTGGATTCAATGAAACTTTCACTAATTGGATCTGAACCATCCTTAACTCTTCCAAGATCCTTATTTCATTCAATGGAAAACTTCATGGTTTCTTTGGTTGTGGTACAGGAGTCAGGCAGCGAGATACCCTATCACCTCTTCTCGTTTGCATTGCTGAAGAAGCCCTTAGCTGGAGCTTAAACAACCTTGTCATTCAAAATAAAATCAAGCTTATTCCTTAACTAAGGGGCCTTGAAGTTCCTTTTTTAATGATATCATAATATTCTGCAGATGAAACAAATATTCAATAGCATATCTCATCAAAGTGTTCTCTATATATGCAATATCATCATGTCAAGTCGTGAATCCTCACAAATCTTTCATTTTTTTCTAGATTTGTTACTGATTCTAGGGTGCACAACATTGTTAATAGATTTGGGTTTAAAATTACCCACCTCCCTTCTCTTATTTGGGTGCCCTTATTTTTAAGGGTAAACCTAAAGCTAGGAATCTTAGGTCTATCCTTGACAAGGTAAAGTTTAAGTTAATCAATTGGAAGATCTCTCTTCTGAGTTTTGCACATAGAATTCAGATGGTTAAATACTATATTGCCTGTATGCTGGTTCATAGCTTTACCATTTACTCTTTGCCCAAGTATCTGATAAAAGAGTTGAAGAAAATCATAAAGTACTTTATTTGGGTTGGTGATATTAATAATACTAAGCTAGTCAATATGGTTTGGGCTAAAGTGTGTAAATCTCTAGAGAATGGTGGATTTGGCTTGAGGTCTATTTCAACTCTTAATGAAGCTTTCAATATGAAATTATGTTGGGATCTGTCATACCCTAATTTTTACTCCTAATTTTTACATAACATCAAGATCACAAGTTGTGGTTAGCTCTTAGCCCTCTCATTTTTTAGTTTGCCTATGCAAAGAACATCAAGCCCTTTTTGTGTGCATTTTACTCTTTTTATGCCTTACTAACTTCATGAAATTCCCAAAAATATAGTTCATTTTCATCTTATCAAAAGTCTAAGTTTTTCTTGGTCAATGATTTTATTTCTTTTTAATTCATTAAAATTAAAATCAATTTAAAATCTTTTCTTTTTTATTTAATTTAGTTTAAATTTTAAAGTCTTGCATTTTTTTTTAATTTGCACTTTATTGTAATCCTTTTCTATTTCTTTACTAACACTTTCTTCTTTGTTCATTATTATTATTATACTAACATTTTCTTCTTTGTTCATTATTTTAATCTTGTTGGAGGCAATTTAGGGGGTCAACGAGGGAGCATCTTTACTTGGGATACACCTTTGTGAGAGACATACCACATACTCATCTAAAACCTTATGGTGATAGATGTGTGGGTTCTCTCACTTATAACGTGTTAAATCTTCCCTTTTCTAATCAATGTGGGACTTCTTCCTCACACTTGGTTCTCAATATTCCCCCTCAAGTGTGAGTCTATAATGCTCCCCCTCAAGTAGAAGCTCTCTTTTCCATAAACACGTGTACCTCCGTTAACACTCTTTAATGGGACACCTCCTATCCACCAATTATGGGGAGTACTTTTTATACAAGTAAGTTGGTCCCTTCACTCGAAACCAAAGGCTCGTGATACCACTGTTGGAGGCAATTTTGGGGGGGGGGGGGGGGGGGGGGGGGGGGTCAACGAGGGAACATACTTATATCAGGTTCTTATTTAAAATATATAGTAGTAACAAGGTTTTTTTTATTATAATATTAATAATAACAATAATTCAAATGGTCTTTGGCTCATCTGATAAATCATCTTATAATAGCCTTATGATTTTTATGAATTTATTTTTATAATTTAATTTGTTTCTGAATATTTTGTTTACAATTTAATATGTTTTCGATATATTTTGTTTAAATTTATGTGTTTTATGAATGAACAATATTTTATTTGATGAAATTTACTCAAAATTATCTTTATTTAGAATTATTTTTACTAAGTATAAATGAAAATATGTATAAGGATAAAAAGGTAATTTAATTTTAAAATCTCTTTCCTCCCCTTGTTAACCAAACATGCATGTTATTAAAAATTCATCCCCTCCTCTCCCCTCCCCTTCTTTGTACCAAACATATATTTAGTTAAATTTCCTATCCTCTTTTCCCCTCCATTCCCCTCCCCTCTGTTAAATTACCTCCCCTCTGTTGAACCAAACAGACCTTAAAGGAAACTCTCACGCTTAAGACTCTCTCACCATCATCTCATGTTTCCTATATATTCAAACAAAAAAATACAATCGAGATAAACAAACCTAAAACATTTGTCCTATCATCACTCAACCAAGCTAACCTCTCAATCTCTCTTCTTGTTCATACGATTTGGAAAAATAAAAAAGAACCAAAACAAAACATTGTCCTTACCGAATAGCGATGGATGATACCTACGATCCCAATAGTTCTTTCAATAAAATCAGTATTCATAAACACACACAAACAAGCAAGCAAGCAACCTAATACCATTTCTCCTTTTAAACCCTAACCCCCAATCAATTTATTCAATCGGTTACTGATTAGTGGTTTTTACACCTTTATTTACCGTTAATTCTAGTTAATTGTGTCATTGTTTTTAAACATATTATTTCTCTTTTCTGAATTTTATGCTTTGGTTGTGTCTCTTTAATGTTTTTAGGTTCAGGTAAGCATTCAAGAAGAATCAGAGCGAAAATCAGGAAAAATCGCAAGAATTCAGAAAAAGTTTCTACACACTCCAAGAGGTCTGACACGGTTGCCCGTGTCAGTTGACATTGGTCGTGTCAAGATGCCTGGGACAAAAAAACCAAAATTTAATGACAGAAAAGCAACATGAGTGCCCGTGTTGGCTAACACGGCCGTGTAAGCTTGTGACGTTGATTTCCTGAATTTTTCTATTTTCTTCCATGTGTTGAGTTGTGGGGATGTTTTAGGTATCTCCAACCGACCTTAGTGAATGTTTGCAATTTAGATAAGTTTTGAAGAGTGTTAATTATCTAATTTCATGATTGACATTAATTTTGGTAAAACTAATTTAACAAGCAACATGTTAAAAAGGATATTCTAAACTTGCAGTATGAACATGTCGGACACAATATCCTATCCAAGTCATTCGATATCTTATCTGTTACAACTATTTTCTTGGAGTCATTATGTTACTATCAAATCCTGAATATTCTGAGAATATTAGGATATTATATGTGTCGTCCAAGACTAAAAGAATTAAGATATTCCATCTGCTTTTAGAAGATTAATTTATTTCATTAAATGTTGAGACATTTTAGGAAACGAATAATTGAAGCCCTATTTTTGTGTAAGAGTTTCTATTATGTTTTAGCAGCTGATTTGCTGCATTTTTTAAGCCCAAATCCAGTTCTTTCAAGGTTATAAAAAGAAGGTTTCAACCTTAATACATGTGTGGAAGATATAGTGCATTATGTAGCGTTGCAAAACATGATTTTATGGGTTCATGTGTGTTGATTGAACGCTGAGTTTTAGTGAATATATTAGGAATGTTTTATCTCGTGTGAGCCTCTGTAATATCTCATTGATAGAAGATTAGGATTGTGAAATGTGAAATGTTGATTTAAGTTGTGTCGTTTTTATTTGAATTAATTTATTTGATTAAGTTGTAGAATAATATTACAATTATACTATTATTTGATATGAGCTTATTTTAATGTTAGATGTAATAGAAAGGGGGTGTAGGAATTTAAACCCAATAAGACAAAATAAGAATAATAGTATAGTAATTATATTATATTAGAATGATAATAATATTATATTAGTTATTTTAGAATAATAAGTAGTAGAAGTAGCAGTAAGAGGAGAAAGAATAGGTTTTGGCAAAAAAAGAGGAATAAGGGTTAGAGAAGAGATACGTGGAAACTGTAAAGAGAGGAAAATGTAAGAGTCAATCGAAGAGTTAGAGCAACCTTTAATCCAAGGTAAGGGTGAAATTCTGACTCTATAATAAGATATGTGATGAATGATATATGGGATTGGGTTGTAAAATTATTTTTGTTTGTATTTGAAATTGATATATAGATAAAATTGAGAGATGATTGAAAATCAAATTTAATATATATTAGTAGTGTAACAACCATGTTTTGAAAGAAATCAAATTGACATCTATGTTGCATAGTTACTGTAGTGTATCCTTTATGTATAAATATTGCTTCTATGTGAATATGCATTGCAACATCACTTCTACTGCCGCGTCATGTTTTTTATGATATATATATATATATATATATATATATATATATATATATATATATATATATATATATATATATATATATATATATATATATATATATATATATATATATATATATATATATATATATATATATATATATATATATATATAGAGAGAGAGAGAGAGAGAGAGAGAGAGAGGGTGGTTGGTGATTTGTTATGATTACTATAGGCATACTGGTATATATAACCACTAAAACAACATGAGGCACTTAATGTAAAGGCAGCTCAATTGCTAACACATATTTTTCATTATATATTAATAAATAATAATATCAATAACAATAATAATTTAATATTATTAGTATATAATTTTTAGAAGTTTTTAATTAGTGTCAATTGAGTTGTCAATAGGATTATTACAGTTGTCAATAGTGTTGTTAAAATTATCAATAGAGTTGTTTTAAGTTATTAAAAATCATTTTTTATTTGTTTTGCATAATTCTGACATGTTTATTGTTATCAGTAGGGTTAGTTGGAGCTTCCAAATAAGAATATATCTTTACTAAATTATTGATATTTCAGCTATGAATTTTAGTTAAATTTAGTAGCAGGAAATTAAGAATTTGTGTAATTACATAGCAGACTCAATTAATTATTTAGTCTAATATACTTAGTGAATATTTGATAGTAGTTCCAATAGCACATTCAGTATATTTATACTAAATGGTAGGATTAATAGTTACTAGCATAAAGTAGCATGTTTGACAATTAACAAAAGTAACAATTAGATTGAAACTAATATATATATGTAGTAGGACAATATTAATTGACATGTAGTATACATGTAGCAGAAGGTTACAGAACTAACATCAGCAGTATAGACTATTCAATAGCAGTGTAGTATTAATTTAATTGATTCGTAATAAGAAATTTATTATAAAGTGGAAATAATAGAACTTTTGGCCGATAATTAATTAACTAGTTTTAGTCGAAATAGTCCGAATAATTACGCAGTTTATTTGTAATTTTTTTATTGATTCGTTGGGTGGTGTTTTTGTTGAAAAATGTGAAATTACAGGTGATGTTCTATCTTGTTGAATTGCCTCTGTTTATGGATAAATTCTAAGTTGTAGGCCTATGACCAATGTTGATTTGTTGTTGTGTTGCCATGTAACTATTATTGTCGTTATTCTGACATTCATATTGTGTCGCATACATAGCATATCAAGTTGGAGCTGATGCTCGGTAAGTTGGCCTGGATTGGCAAATTAAGTTGAAGGCTTATGCCTTGTTGACGCATCTATTAATTGACAGATTTTTAAGTTGGGAGTTCTGCTTCAATGGTACCACATGCATGTGCATTGTAACGAGTCGCATTTCGTGTTGCATATTTAAGTTGTTGTGTTATTGACTTATGATGATTGATGTTGGTTGAAATTTGTGAATGGTGATTTTATAAAATTCGATCTAATATATTATTTATCATACACTCAATTATATGGTTCGATATCTCACTCCTTCTGTTTGAATGTTGCCCTCTGTTGGTAACATGCAGGTAATCAAGAAGGATAGTTGTTACCTTCGTTAGTCCGAGTCGGTGTTGTCACTATGATACGTAGTACTCGGGGGGATGAACACATGTTTTCTTTATTGTTGATTTTCATTATGTTGATGAATTTTTAAGTTGGTTTCATTAAAGACTTGTTGTCTTAAAGCCGTTTTGAGTTGGACAAGATGTTATGATGTTTTCAGTTGAAACTGTGAATCCCCTGCGTAGCAACGAAAGTTGTTTTATTTTTAAAGACTAAACAGGTTGTTATCGGTTCATCCGAATTTTATGTGTTATGTATCTGAACTATAGGTGATTGAATGTCGTTGTTTCTAAGTTGAAAGTGTAGCATTCCATTTGTTTGTTCGAAATTTTGTAACTTTGATTTTATATAATTTGTTGGGTAGAAATAGGGTGTTACATTAGTGGTATCAGAGCAGGTCAGTTTGTCCGATCAAGTTGTTGAGTCGTAGTTTTGTTTAACAATCGAGTATTGTTAATTTGAATTCTAACTGTTATTTGTGTTGTGATTAGACGTTTGAGATGACTGGAAGGAATGACGTTGCATTTGTTGCTGCTTTAGAAGCAATGACGCATGCTATGGAGAATCAGCCGAACGCTTACGGGAATGCTGGATTTCGTAGTTTGCCAACTTTCCAGAGGGAGAATCCGCCTACCTTCAAGGGTAAGTATGATCCTGACGGAATGTTGGATTGGTTGAAAGAGATTGAGAGAATCTTCCGTGTGATGGACTTCACTCCAACGCAGAAGGTTGGATATGGTACTCACATGCTAGCAGTCGAGGCTGATGGCTGGTGGCTAGGGACTTGTCAGAAATTAGAAGCTGCAGGTGAAAATGTCATTTGGGTTGTGTTTCATAGGGAGTTTCTGAGGAAGTATTTCCCTGAAGACGTTCGTGGTAAGAGGAAATTGCGTTTCTTGAGCTAAAGCAAGGGAGTATGTCGGTTGTTGAGTATGCTGCAAAGTTTTCTGAGTTGGCTAAGTTTTATCCGCACTATAGGGAGGAAAATGCTGAGTTTTCGAAGTGCATCAAGTTTGAGAACGGGTTATGCCCAGAGATCAAGAAGGAAGTTGGATACCAGAAGATTCGTGTCTTTGCTAATTTGATTGATAGTTGCAGGATTTATGAAGAGGATAATAATGTTCACTATAAGATTATCAATGAGAAGAGGGGTATGCCCCAACATAACCGTGGTAAGCCTTATGATGCCCCAGCTGGTAAAGGTACATAGAAAGTTTCTCAGGGTCAGAGAACTAGTGGGAGAGATGCTCCTGCTGGTGTAGTTTGTTTCAAATGTGGAAAACCTGATCATAAGAGTAATGTGTGTACTGCTTAGGTGAAAAGGTGTTTTCGTTGTAGTAAGACTGGACATGCTATATCTGAGTGCAAGCATAAAGAAATGATTTGTTTAAATTATGGTGAAGAAGGACACATTGGTAGTCAGTGTCAGAAACCAAAGAAGGTTCAAACTAGTGGAAAAGTGTTCACGTTGGTCGAGACTCAGAAATCTAATAAGAACAGACTCATCAGAGATACATGTTTCATTAATAGTACTCCTTTAATTACTATTATTGATATCGGTGCTACTCATTGAATTATTGCTACTGACTGTGTTGAAAGATTGAGTCTTATGTTGTCTTCTATGAATGGAGAGATGGTCGTCGAGATTTCGGCTAAGGGATCGGTGACTACTTCTCTTATATGTTTAAAGTTTCCTTTGTCGATCTTCGACAGAGACTTTGTTGTTGATTTGGTTTGTTTGCCGTTAAGTGGGTTAGATGTGATCTTAGGTATGAATTGGCTAGAATATAATTATGTTCATATTAACTGTTACAACAAGTCTGTGAGGTTTTATACTCCCGAAGAGGAAGAAGATGGTCTATTATCCACTAGACAGTTGCGGCAGTTGATGCAAGAAGAGGCTCCAGATGTTCTTGTTGATGGTGTTGCTATCTGTCTAGAATCGAGCTATAATTGAGGAATTACAAGTGGTGCGTGAATTTCCTGAAGTTTTCCCTGATGAAATTCCTGATGTACCGCCAGAGAGAGAAGTCGAATTTGATATTGATCTTGTACCTGGTACCAGACCTGTTTCTATGGCACCATACAGGATGTCTGCGTCTGAATTGTCAGAATTAAAGAAGCAATTGAAAGAGTTACTTGAAAAGAAATTTGTAAGACCAAGTGTATCACCGTGGGTAGATCCAGTGTTCATAGTAAAGAAGAAAGATGGAAGTATGAGACTTTGTATTGATTATATGCAATTGAATAAAGGGACGAATAAGAACAAGTATCCGCTTCCAAGAATAAATGACTTGATGGATCAATTGGTGGGTGCTCAAGTGTTTAGTAAGATTGATTTAAGGTTGGGTTATCATCAGATTAAAGTAAAGGATAAAGATATCCAGAAGACGACTTTCAGAATACGTTATGGACATTATGAGTATTCAGTGATTCCTTTTGGTGTTACTAATGTGACGGGAGTACTCATAGAATATATTAACCGTATCTTTCATACTTATTTGGATCGGTTTATAGTGGTGTTCATTGATGACATTTTGATTTACTTTAAATCGGAAGAAGAGCATGCAAAATACTTAAGAATAGTATTGCAAGTTTTGAAAGAGAAGAAGTTGTATGCAAAGTTGTCTAAGTGTGAATTTTGGTTAAAGGAGATTAGTTTTCTTGGTCATGTTATCTCAGGTAGTGGCATTGGTGAAGATCCATCTAAAGTAGATGCTGTGTTGAAATGGGAAACTCCAAAATCGGCTACCGAGATTAGAAGCTTTTTGGGATTAATTGGTTATTATAGAAGGTTTTTCTAAGTTGGCACTTCCGTTAACTAAGTTGACTTGTAAAGGTATAGCTTTTGTGTGGGATGTTCAGTGTGAATAAATTTTTATAGAATTAAAGAAAAGATTGGCGTCGTCTCCGATTTTGACATTACCTAATCCATGAGAACCTTTTGTGGTATATTGTGAGCTTCCAAGATGAGTTTAGGAGGTGTGCTTATGCAGAATGATAAGGTAGTTGCTTATGCATCAAGGCAGTTGATGACTCATGAGAAGAACTATCCTACGCATGATTTGGAGCTTGCTGCAGTTATTTTTGTGTTGAAGATTTGGAGGAATTATCTTTATGGTTATAGATTTGAAGTATTTAGCGACCATAAGAGTTTAAAGTATTTGTTTGATCAGAAAGAATTGAACATGAGACAACAAAGGTGGTTGGAGTTCTTAAAAGATTATGATTTCGGTTTGAATTATCATCCAGGAAAAGCGAATGTGGTGGATGATGTGTTAATTCGAAAGACTTTACATATGTCGACAATGATGGTTAAAGAGTTGGAATTAATTGAAAAGTTCAAAGATATGAGCTTAGTTTGCAAAGTGACACCATAGAGTGTTATGTTGAAAGTTAATAATAAATTTCTGGACAGTATCAAAGAAGCTCAGAAGTTAGACGTGAAACTGGTAGATTTGATGGTTGGAATCCATCAATCTGAGAGTAATGATTTCAAGTTAGATGTGCAAGGTGTGTTGAGATTTCGTAATCGAATTTGTATTCCTGATGACACAGAGATGAAGAAAGTGATTCTCGAGGAAAGTCATAGAAGCAAGTTGAGCATTCATCCGGGAGCTACAAAAATGTATCAAGATTTGAAGAATTTGTTTTGGTGGCCCGGAATGTAGAGAAATGTGGCTCGGTTTATATATGCATGTTTAACATGTCAGAAGTCGAAAGTTGAACATCAGAAGCCTACATGGTTGATGCAGTTGTTAGAAGTTCCAGAATAGAAATGGGATAACATTTCGATGGAATTTGTGACGGGGTTACCTAATACTTCAAGAGGACATGATTCGATTTGGGTGATTGTTGATAGGATTACAAAGTCAGCTCATTTTATTCCTATTAACACCAGTTTTCCAGTGTCAAAGCTGACAGAGATTTATACTAGTGTAATTGTAAAGCTACATGATGTTCCTTTGTGTATTGTGTCAGATAGAGATCTGGGGTTTACTTCAGATTGGAAGAGTTTGCAAGAGTGTGTTGGGTTCTAATTTGAGGATGAGTTCGGCGTATCACCCTCAAACAGATGGTCAGACGGAGAGGACTATTCAGTCGTTGGAAGGTTTATTGAGAGAATGTGTTCTTGAGCGGGGAGGTTCGTGGGATACTTATCTTCCGTTAATAGAGTTCACTTATAATAACAGTTACCATTCTAGTATTGGAATATCACCTTTTGAAGCGTTGTATGGTCTAAGATGTAGAACTCCTTTATATTGGCATGAATCTGGGGAAAGCGCAGTACTTAGAACTGAACTTGTTCGAGAAACTACCAAGAAGGTGAAGTTAATTCGAGAAAATATGAAAGCTTCCCAAAGTAGACAGAAGAGTTATCATGACAAGCGAAGGAAAGATTTAGAATTCCAAGCAGGTGACCATGTGTTTTTGAGAGTTACACATGTGACTAATGTTGGGCGAGTGTTGAAGCCTAAGAAGCTCACTTCTCGTTTCATTGGTCCGTATCAAATTTAGGAAAGAGTTGAGAATGTTGCTTATAGAGTGGCTTTACCGCCTAATCTCTCAAACTTGTATGATGTGTTCCATGTGTCACAACTTCGGAAGTATATTTCAGATCCATCTCATGTGATTCATGTGGATGATGTTCAAGTACGGGATAATCTTATTGTAGAGACGATGCATGTATGAATTGCGGATCGTGAAATGAAGACTCTAAGAGGCAAAGATATTACTTTGGTGAAAATAGTCTGGTTAGGGGTTGTCGGAGAAAGCATGACGTGGGAATTGGAGAGCAAGATGCGGGACTCCTATCCTGAGTTGTTCGAATCAGGTAAATTTTCGAGGAAGAAAATATTCTAAGTGAGGGAGAGTTGTAACGCCCGATATTTAATTAATTATTTAATTAAATTTTTTGAATTATTTTTCCGATTAAATTTTCGAAGTTGTGAAATATTGATTTAAGTTGTGTCGTTTTTATTTGAATTAATTAATTTGATTAAGTTGTAGAATAATATTAGAATAATATTATTATTTGATATGTGCTTATTTTAATGTTAGAAGTAGTAGAAAGGGGGTGTAGAAATTTAAGCCCAATAAGACAAAATAAGAATAATAGTATAATAATTATATTATATTAGAATAATAATAATATTATATTAGTTATTTTAGAATAATAAGGAGTAGAAGTAGCGGTAAGAGGAGAAAAAATAGGTTTTGGCAAAAAAAGAGAAATAAAGATTAAGAGAAGAGATACGTGGAAACTGCAAAAAGAGATAAATCTAGGAGTCAATCGGAGAGTTGGAACAACATTCAATTTAAGATAAAGGTGCGATTCTGACTCTATAATAAGGTACGTGGTGACTAAAAAATATGAGATTAAATTATAAAATTGTTTATGTTTGTGTTTGAAATTGATATATTTGTGAAATTGAGAAATAATTGAAAATCTAATTTAATATATATTAGTACTGTAACAAACATATTTTGAAAGAAATCAAATTGACATCTATTTTGCATAGTTACTGTAACGTGTTCTTTATTTATATATATATATATATATATATATATATATATATATATATATATATATATATATATATATATATATATATATATATATATATATATATATATATATATATATATATATATATATATTGATATATATATTGCTACATAGAGTGGTTGGTGGTTTGTTATGATTACTATAGGCATACTGATATATATAGAACCACTAAAACAACAAGGGGAATTTACTGTAGCGGCACCTCAATTTCTAACACATATATTTTATTATATATTAATAAATAATAATATCAATATCAATAACAATATAATATAATATTATTAGTATATAATTTTTAGAAGTTTTTAATTAGTTTCAATTGAGTTGTCAATAGGATTATTAGAGTTGTCAATAGTGTTGTTAAAATTATCAATAGAGTTTTTTTAAGTTATTAAAAGTCATTTTTTATTTGTTTTTGTGTAATTCTGACATGCTTAGAACATCCACATCCATCATACCCATTTGAGTTCTTTAAATGGGATCTACATAATTTTTTATATTATTTCACACTTCTCAAGTTTTTAAACAACTCATCTACAATTCTCAAATATCCATGTAACTCATCAAAAAATCTAAAATGGATCCCACATTTAAAACAAATCAACTACATTCTTGCAATTTTATTTATTAATTTATTATCATGACCCACTTAATTGGAGTGTAGAAACGTGCTTTAGTATGATGACGTGCTTTAGTTCAGGAACGTGAAAACAAGTGAAATATCCATTTATTATTGACACAATTTCTTTAATAAATGTGTAGGAACTCTCAAAAAACACCGATAATCACGCTCTTAGAGTTGTCATTAGTATAAGTTGGAGCTTCCAAATATGAATACATCTTTACTAAATTATTGATATTTCAGTTATGAATTTTAGTTAAATTTAGTAGCAAGAAATTAAGAATTTGTGTAATTACATAGTAGACTCAATCAATTATTTAGTCTAACATACTTAGTGAATATTTGGTAGTAGCTCCAATAGCACATTCAGTATATTTGCACTAAATGGCAGGATTAATAGTTAGTAGTATAAAATAGCATGTTTGACAATTAACAAAAGTAACAATTAGATTGAAACTAATATATATGTAATAGGACAATATTAATTGACAGATAGTATACATGTAGCAGAAGGTCATATAGCAGATTAATAACTTTTTTGACAGAACCAACATCAGCAGTATAGACTATTCAATAGCATTGTAGTATTAATTTAACTGAGTCGTAATAAGAAATTTAGTATAAAGTAGAAATAATAGAACTTTTTGTCGATAATTAATTAACCAGTTTTAGTCGAAGTATTCCGAATAATTATTCAGTTTATTTGTAGTAATTTATTTTATTGATTCGTTGGATGGTGGTTTTGTTAAAATATGTGAAATTACAGGTGATGTTGTATCTTATTGGATTGCCTCAATTTTGGGCGAATCATAAGTTGTAGGCCTATGACCAATGCTGATTTGTTGTTGTGTTGCCATGTAACTATTAATGTCGTTATTCTGACATTCATATTGTGTCGCATACATAGCATATTAAGTTGGAGCTGATGCTCGGTATGTTGGCATGGATTGGCAAATTAAGTTGAAGGCTTATGCCTTGTTAACTCCTCTATTAATTGGCACATTTTTAAGTTGGGAGTTCTGCTCCAATGGTACCACATGCATGTGTATTGTGACGAGTCACATTCCGTGTTGCATATTTAAGTTGTTGTGTTATTGACTTGTGATGATTGATGTAGGTTGAAAGTTATGAATGGTGATTTTATATAATCCGATCTAATATATTGTTTATCATACACTCAATTATATGGCTCGATATCTCACCCCTTTTGTTTGAATATTGTCCTTTGTTGATAACGTGCAGGTAATCAAGAAGGATATATGTTACCTTCGTTATTCCGAGTCGGTGTTATCGCTTTGATACGTAGCACTCGGGAGGATGAACACATGTTTTCTTTATTGTTGATTTTCATTATGTTGATGAATTTTTAAGTTGTTTTCATTAAAGACTTGTTGTCTTAAAGTCATTTTGAGTTGGACAAGATGTTATGATGTTTTCAGTTGAAATTGTGAATCCGTTGCATAGCAACACAAATTGTTTTATTTTTAAACACTAAACAGATTGTTATCGGTTCATCCGAATTTTATGTGTTATGTATCTGAACAATAGGTGATTGAATGTCGTTGTTTCTAAGTTGAAAGTGTAGCATTCCATTTGTTTGTTCGAAATTTTGTAACTCTAATTTTATATAATTTGTTAGATAGAAATGGTGTGTTACACATACAAGCATAAACACAAATGGAAGCACACAATAGCAATGAAAACAAACAAAAATCAGATGGAAACATGTTGTTGGAAAATACAAGCATCAACACGTAAGTGTACAAAATTATATAGGTCACAAGCCCTTACAAACAACAAAAAGAAACACAACTTCTCAAGCACTAGTGTTGCTAGCTATTTCTTAATCTTCATTGTTTTCTTCATCTTTATCATCCCTTCCACCTTAAGTTTTTTCTTTCTTTCCATCTTCATTATTATCAGTCACACCTTTTTCTTCCTCCAAGGATCTTATTAGCTTCTCCAGTCTGATTTTCCTCTGAGTGCAAGTCTTGATGGTTTCACTCAATTCCTTGCAAGTATCTCTAAGATCAACGATGATTCTAGCTTTTGAAGATAGGTTGGCAGCCTCCTTGCCAGATGTTATGACAATGTGTGGAACACGTTTCCTTGTGAATAGCTTGTAATTCAAGGACAGAGGAGATTCCCTCTTGCTAACTCTATCAGAGTTGTTCAGGATACCAAGATGCTGACTTAGAATAACGCCACAGATGATAGTAGGAAATGCAATAGGAATTTTCACAGCGTATGTATGAGCATGCTTGGTTTGTTAAAAGATATAGGTTGCAAAATCAAATTTGGTTTTAGTCCCAACTAAATAAATGAACTTGCTTAGTCCTATAGCTATTGAGGAAGTATGATTTATAGGGACCCAATTGACAGCTCCAATCTTATTAAGGACAACATACTTTACACTAAGATTACTTACAAAAAGCTTTCCTTTTCTTGTCCATTGAGACACTTATTTTGAAGTGATCCCTTTACAAATAGTGTTATCAATTACCTACATTACAACCTGTAAAAGTTTAATATTATAGTCAAATTTCAAAAATATTTTTAGGGGACAAGAGTAGGCCAACATTCTTCTGAACCTAGATAACCCTTTAGTACCATCTTTCTAACTTTCATCTTTTAGTTTCTGAAAATACTATCACAATATACTACTTAAGCATTAAAATATTATATTAATCGCAAATTTAGAATATCATATTTCAGCCCCCCATATTAATCGCAAATTTAGATAAGTTTTTTTTGATGTTGTTCATTCATTTGACCTTTTAAGCCAACCCTTATAAACGATTTTTGCTTTTTTATTTAAGTTATTCATTCTTTATTTATGATAACATAGTTTGTTCCTCTTTGGCATCATCATTACTTGTGAAGCACGTAGAATCGCATCCTCCCCTTTTGAAGGTGACAAAGAATCTCTTACGGAGGTGGCTTATAAGGAAGATTAAGAAGAAAAATGGAGTTGTACACTGGAGGTTTTAAGGCCCGGTCACCCTGCGAAATTTCCCAGGCTCTGGTCCAAATATTTTTTGGAATCTGAAGTAAAAAATGGAAAAACCATAGGCACACCGTCAAAACACCTTCTCTTCTAGTCACAGCGCTGCTCCGCCATCGGTGAGTTTTTCAGCTTTTTAAGTTTAGTTTTCCTCTATTTGAACAAGAAATTGCACCTACCATCTTTGTTTAACTTATTTTTCTGTGAAACCTATGAAATCTGAGCCACATGGTTGTGAAATTTGATTAGAATGGTATGCACACAAAGTGTTTGATCATTTGACTGTGTGTATATGTGTTTTTTCACGTTTAAGGATATGGAAAAACTTTAGAAGATTCAGGAATTTTTGAGAAGCTACGTCGCGATTCGGCTTTAAAGCACGGCTCGTTTGATTCGGCTATGAGCTTCATTTTACTCCTTATGGAGTTTGCACTATCGGGTTTAAAAAAAGCCTTTGGTGTTGTTGCTATAATGAAATTCTTTACCTTGCAAATGCCAAAATCATTTAAATGAAGCTCTGTGTAGTTCAATTTTGATCCGGTTGTATATGGTTTAGAATCCTTTTTGTCTTTGAATACTTTATGTGTCTTCTAGGTAGGAAAAACTTAGTTTAGAGATTAAATTTGGTTAGATTTTGCAGTAGTTTTTGGTGGTTGTGTTAGTTCTTTATTTCGTAAATTCAAAACTCGGCAGATTTAGTTTTCTAGGTCATCCAAATTTTAGTTATCAATTGTAATCTTGTGAGACCTTATCCTATTTACGGCGATATTGACCTAATCACGCGTATGTAAATTAATGATAATAATAATATTTTGTAATTGATATTGCAGATAATGCAACATGTTTATGATGATATGGTTTTTCTACACCACAATTATGTGTCCTTTTGAATTTGGGTTTCTTTTGAGTTCAAAGGGTCGACTAGAAATAGTAGACAATGTTGTGAATGGATTTTCATTCTATCTTCATCCACATCACTGAAGTTGTTTCGAAATTGTTGATTGATTGAGAAGATTACTTAAAAATGAGTTGAAAAAGGTTCTTTCTATTACTTTAAGTATAATATGTAATCTTCATCATTATTTCTCTTTCAACTTTATTTCTCTTGCATGCAAAACAATATAATGAAAATGTATTTCAGATGGAAAAACTCCTTTAATTTTCTTCATTTTCCATGTTTTATTTTTTTACCTTGTGGTTCTTCAGCCTTTTTTGCTTTGATTTATCTTATTTTATGACCATTCTTTATTACAAAATTGGACCTATATACTTTGATAATTTGTACTAAGAAACTAGATTTGTGTTTTTCCTGAAAATTAAATGTTCCAGCTGATCCTTAACAATTGTATTTTTCTGATACTTCTTCTAGTTGAAGTCGAGCGTAGACTTAGTCTAATTTCTATCAACAGTTACTTTGGGTGGCATCTATAAGCCCATCCCCGACGACTCACTGTTACCTTTCCAAATGACATCTTTAATTCCATTCCCAGTATAATCAACCAATAACATTACTTCGTGCACCGACGAGTGCAAATTTATGGGTACTTAGGTGTTCAATCATCTTCCACCTTCAAGTCACGAATGGCAGACATGCCAATCTAACTCCTCAGGTTTTAGAAAATTGAACAGGAGCAGCTGTTGTACCCCAAAATTTTCCCTCTCATTTTCTTTAAAACATACTCACAAAAGGTCTTAAATATTCAGAGCCACTCAAGAGTTGACAGATCAAATCTCCTCCTAAGCATGGGTCTTCAACTAGGGTTTTGTGCTTCTCAAGGAAGATTGGGTTGCAAGGGTCTCAAATGACTTCCATGATTCATCATAGGTCCTCAATAATGCTTATGTCAAGTTTTAAATCAGACATCACATGTTTGCTCAGTCAATAACTCAGATGATTGAAAATCAACTATGTTGAGTAAAAAGTCAACTGAGGTCAACATACAATTAAACTTCAAATTTTTTTGTCAACATCAATATTTTGAAGTGATATTCATCATTTGATCAAGGATTGATCATGATTCCTCAAGGAAAGCCCTCACATCATCAGAGGTCAAAAATTGCTCAAATTAGGGTTTTAATAGAAGATGACTGATCATTAACTTTTGACCTAGTGCATATGACCTAATGGCTTAAAGCATGATCTCAAGTATTCAAATACAACATCTTGACCTAATTACATGGCTCAAGACATTTTCAAAAATACAAGTAATTGATATTTGAAGAATTGAACCAATTGATTAAAAGTCAACAGTCACACAAAAATCAAACTTTGACTTTTTGGTCAACATTGGAATTCAAAAAATCAAGAATCATCAAAACATCCAAAACTATCAAACTTTGTCATCAAGAATAAAAAAGTCAACAAAAGTCAAAAGTCAAGATTTTCAAACACTTAGAAAAAATTCAAGTGTTTTCTACCTAAAAAACTCTAACTTCATAAGTAAGTTTCCTCAAGATACAAGCTAATTCAAGGAAAACTTTCAACATGAAAGTTGTAGGGATTGATGAAAAACTTTGTTAATGTGGGATGATCCTCAAAAAGTGCTTGGATTAAGAGATATCAGCCCATGAAGTTATGATATTTTTATCTAACACTTAGAAAAAATTTCAACAAGTTTTGGTCCGTTTTTTATCTCAACTTCTTGGCAAATTTTCACCAAGTTCCCAATTTATTCAACACAAATGGTCAACATGAAAGTTGAAGATCTTGATTCAATATTTCCAAAATGTCCAAGAGCATAAAAAGATCATACTTGATCTAGGAGATTCAAAGACATGAAGTTGGGCATCCATTCTTGAAATATAAGTCATTTTTGTGATGAACTAATAACAAAATCTTCATGACATGCCATGTAATCCCACTTTTCAGGCCTCTAAACCTCCAAATATATCTCTAATCAGAAGATTGCACAAGCTTTTGAGATATGGTCCATTTGATTCAAAAGCATTATCCAATCGATTTGGCCATTTAAGGAAAAAAGGTCACACTTCCATTCTTGTAAAGTGACTTTAATCATAAAGTCCACTCTCTTTGAGCCTCTAACTTGTTTCCTATGAACACACTCAATCCTAACATCAAAAGCAACTCCTATAGAAGATATCAACCACCCTAGAGGAGTTGTACCATGCCTTAGAACCATGACTTTGCAAGAAACTTCAAAGTTCCATCTCAACCAAGCCATAACTTGTTATATCAAGATGTTGATTACTTCAAACTCTCAAACATTTTGCCTATAAATAAAGAGGTCATTATCAAGCCAATGCACGAATTGACAGCTCCAAAACACCCCTCAATCTCTCTCAAATCGGAATTGGCCAAAACCTCTATTTTGAGCTTTTGAAACCTTAACTTAGAAACTTATCACTCTTGCAACATCTGTGCAAACCAACCATTTATACACCTCACATACATCATATATAACTCCTCTAAACACCTTTTTCATCACTGTAACATCATCTTTATCATCCACCATTTTCACTTTTCATACTTGCAAGTTGACTTGGTCAGAGGTATCCAGAGGTTCTCAGCACCAAGTGAGTATCCAAACAGTTTCCTCAGGGTCCAAGCAAGCTCACTAAATCATCATTTCATCTCTGGAAGTTGTGTAAAAGGCATTGGATTTTTCATCAAGAGGTAAGTTTTCTCAAACTGTGATATCTTGATACAAATATCATTTACATTTACTTTCTAAAGAGAAAATGTAGATATCATGCCTCTAAAGCTAACTATATAATTAGTTTTCATTAATTTTACTTGTGGAGTAAGAATCAAAGCTCTGACCAGTTAGGGTTCATTTTTGGTACTGAGTAAAATTCTTTTTATTCTTTGAGTTTTAGTTAAAATAAGTGGCATGGTTAAATTCGTGTTCAAATTTCAAGCAAGTTTGGTGTTCATATTTTTTAAATGGTTGAGAAATAAGAGTTTTACAGATTCAAAAATGGTGTTGTTGTTGGTCTGTTCGCGCGCAGGGTAGAAAAAGATAACAAATTTCAAAACTTAGTTTATAATATATTTACTGGGGGCGTTTCATAACCGAATGAAACAGTCACCCTAGTGGTAAACTATGCACGCTTGTTACTATAGGGACCTGGGTTCGAGTCCCAGCGGTACCCTTTTATTTTTCACATATTTGTTCCTTGCAGATCCAGCGCAGACAAGCCTAGTGCGCGCATGGTGCACCTCTGTATAACAACCATCAGATCTCATAACTCCATATCTAGTGCTTCAGAAAGCCACGCCCATGGTGCATCCCAAAAAACTGTCCCCACTAGATCTCACAGGCAATCTGGGCTCCCTGACTTGGGCCTTTTTATTTTTGCTTTTCCATACCCCCATTTTGCTTACAACACAGGCTCATTAATTTTCTTTTCTTTTGTTTGTTTTAATTTAATTCTTTTCTTTTTTTAATTTCATTTTTTATTTAATCAATAAAATCATAAAAAATTTAAATTTAGGTTTTTATTAATTAATTTAATTTTTGATAATTAAAATTAATTCAATTTAATCACCTTGTTTTATTTTAAATGATTAGTTTGTAAAATAATTAGAATTAGATTTTATTATTTTACACTATAAAATATTTTTAAATAAAACATCAAAAATATTTTCTAATACTTAAAATTTTTTTTAGGGTTTTAAACATCTCTCCCTTTTCACCATCTTCGCGCGCTTTACTTTCGCATTAATATTTTCCAATATTGTAACTGCTAATGGTATGTAATAGCTTAAATTAGGATTTTTACTTTTCATCCCCATTCATAAATTTGTATCCCCATTCCCGAAGCGTTGTAATAGCATAGGACATTTAATTTCCACAATTTACTGCTTTCCTTATTACTATTATTAATTAGGGTTTGTATGGCAAGATTAAAATCAACCATTAGAAAACCTAATCTCAAGACAAATACCTGAAATCAAAACACTTTGCACACGCGCACCTCTAGGGTAATCCTCACTTGTTGCCTCAGATGAAAAACATTCATGTCCCTCGAACGTGGGATGCTTTAGCAAAGACCCTCGTTTAAAAGATCGTAGTCCCTCGATGACCCTTCGATGTTGCCTTCGGTAAACGATCTTAGTCCCTTACGATAATTGTTAAAGCATCCTACAAGTTGTCTTCTATGACTGTACGACGACTCGCGTCTGTCCCTCATATTCAATGATA